>PVLA01000537.1:104740-202437 GCA_004027455.1 Hydrochoerus hydrochaeris | reverse complement strand
AGATCGCTGTTTTGTATTGATAGATTTTATTCAAAGCTGTTATGATTGATAGTATCAAGTTTGAGAGTATAGGCAACTGCACTGAAGATGACAAGATTCACTAGAATATCCACTCTGGTTTGATTATTACCTGCCTTTGAAGTTTTATACTGTCTACAATGTTTTATTTTTACTAATATTGTTATGTACTGCTGTATTCAATTATACTGCTATATTCAATTATGCCTGATGATATAGACAATTCTACTGAAGATAATAAGAAACAGCACAGTAAGCATTGTAGATCACCTTGTACTGTGGTTTTATACGACTTTTTGGTTTCATGTTTTTATAGGAATTTGTTTTGTTTTGTCTTACTATGTTTTGTTTTTCCCTCTAATACAGAAAGGATAGAAATACATGTAGAGACTCATGCATGTGTAGCTGTTTACACTCTCACTGTTTGAATGTCTACTTTGTATGCTTTAATTTTGTAACTTGAACAACTATTTCTAAGGGGACATTATGTAATTTATCAACTAGTGATTTTTATTATCTTTTTTTTTTGAAATTCTGTATTATCTCTACCCTTTACATGCTTTTGTTTCTCTTTAAATTAAAAAAAAAAAAAGTTACCTTCTAGTTCCACAAAGGTCTCAAAGAGTGTATGTCAGTACTCTAGCACTGACAGCCAGAGGGTAGGTAACTGACCAGGTAGATTTATAGAAACTTCATGACTCCACCCAGCTCAAAGCCCAGAAAACAGTCTCTCAATCCCTTAAATCCAAGCTGAAACAACACAGTATCATTACTGATAGGCTCTGTAAGTTTTTAATTCAAAAGCTACAGAGATGTTCACATTGATCATAGTAAGGAAAAATTAGTAAATTGGTTTTTATTCCGAATTCACAGAAACAGAATCTAGCATTTAAATGAGAAATATTTTTATAAATTTCTATACCTGGGCCTGCTCGTAGCTGGGAGGAACAGCTCAGAGGTCTTACACCTAAAAGACAAAATAAACTGTTTACAAAAAGCGATACCATTCACTGTCTGTGTGAAATACTTATAATTCCAAATTTAATCTAAAAAAAACAGAAAAATTAAACTTACAAAATCTGAGGGCCCATTTTGATGTACTGGGAAGGTTTTTAAAGGTATAAGCCAAGATGGAAGTCATTCTGAAATCTAAAATGAGAACAACAAAATATATCCTGGGTTATGTGAGCAATTTATAGCTTATATACAGTATATGTTCTCCAATAACCTCACCCAGGGCTACTATAAAAAATCAAAAAGTTTACCTGAGCATACTGTACACTTGTAATCCTAGCTACTTGGGAGGAATGCAAGTTTAACTAGGCAACTTAGTGAAACCCTGTCTCAAAAAAAAAAAAAAAAAAAAAAGGCTGAAGCAATAGATCAGTAGTAGAGCTTGCCTGGCATGCACTAAGGCACTGGATTCAATCCACAGTACTATAAAAAAATCATCAGCATCATCTAATACCAACTCTCATTCTGCTAATAATATAGTAGCCACATGGATAAAAATGCACATTGACAACCACTATTCTAAGCAATCCTCACCTGTGAAGCAATCGTGATTATGACACCCTCTGTAAGAGATGAGCACTGCCCACAGACCACAGTTAGTAAGTGGCAGAACTGAGGTTTGAACCCAGGCAGTCTACAGCCAATGGAGGCCAAAGAGATGGAGTGGCTTCCCCAAAGACCCACAGCTTGTCCACCTCCAGTTTCTCTCCAGCTTCCAGTGTGCCAGGAAGCCTCCAAGTCAAGATAAAGCACTTGTACACATCTCTTACGATTTCACTTATTGTACTGTATTTTAACATTTAACATACTGTATTTATTGTGTTTAGATGTTTTAGGGGGTATTTCCACAACCTAAGGCTGTTAATTTTGTGTTGCTGTTCTGGAAAAATGAATTTATAAGGGTAAGTTTTGGGCCTCAGAAGCAATTATTTAGTTTTCCATCCCCCCTACAACATTGCAATAGTTAATTTTATGTGTTCAAGAGCTCATATTGCAAGCATTAATCCAAGCCTGGGATTTGATTCTGTGAGCTCCTATCAGATATTAAGGAAGAAGCAAACTGTGACCCGTATGTGTGGATGAAGGTTAAATAAAGGCTCGGGATTAGTCACAACATAGTCTTTAAACTTCTACAGCCTAGAACACAGTAGTCACAGGTCTTTTAGGTCCTTCTGAATGTCCCACAGGCTATCTGCACTTTTCTTGAGCTGAGCAACCTCTTCATTCTTCAGCCTCTGGCTGATAGTGCTGGTTAACCCCCAGCATTCAGGATGCAGGGCAGGCTCAGAAAGACTTCATTCCCGATGCCATCCAAGCCCTTCACCATGGCTGACACTGGATGAATCTGGGACCGACTCTTCAAGACAGACTCAGTAAGATCAGCTACACTTAAGCCAATGGCCCAGTTGGTGTAACCTTTTAACTCAATGACTTTGTAGGTACTTTTCACCACCACCTTGTACACTTCCTTCCCATTTTCACTATCACTGTCCATGCCCATTTTGGGGTTCAGCTCATGGAAGGAAACACCTGCTACATTCAGTCTACTCCAGACAGCCACACTTGGGTCACTGTGTTCTCCCAGAATCCATCCACAGCAGCTGCTGGGATGAATGCCAAATTTCTCAGCCATAAGATAGCAAAATCTAGCAGAATCCAGGTGGCATTAGCTTCCAATCACATGGTGCTTGGGCAACCACTTAGTTGTTTTTTTGTTTGTTTGTTTTGTTTTTTATCAGTACCAGGGATCGAACTCAAGACTGCATCCTTGTAAGGCAGGCACTTATGCTGCTGAGCTAAATCCCTGGCCCCAACCACTTAAGTTTTCAGGCAGCGTATGCTGGAATATCCACAAGGTTGGAAACCACAATGATGGTGCAGTCAGGGCTGCATTTGACAAGCTGAGGAATAATGAACTTGAAGATACTAACATTTCTCCGCACCAGATTGAGCCAACTCTCCCCTTCCTGCTGATGGGCACTTGCAATCGCCACCACAATCTTCAAACAGGCAGGAACAGAGCAATCTTGATCTGTCACAATTTCAGATGTCTGAAGAAACAACCTTCCGTGCTGCAGATCCATCATTTCTCCTGGGAGCGTATCTTCCAAAACGTCCACAAGAGCAAGTTTGTCAGCTGATAGCACACACCACACCAACTTGCCAACAACAGCCACTACACTGTTCTTACTGCCCGACACCCCTGCCTCTTCTTCTGCAACTGGTGTGATGAGTTTGGCCTTCAAGGTTGCCATTTCACACCTGCATGGGAAGGGCTCAGAGATTGCTGTGACCACCGCACAGAGATGCCAGCGTCTGTAGCACGTGACTGCCCAGGCAAAGACCTGGAGGTTTTCCACTATTTCTTATGGGGAAAATATGTTTAATTCTTGAACTTTTCGGTGTTTAAACACAAATTTAGAGTGAACTGGGTTGAACAACTGAGGTATCACTGTATCTACCAAAAGCTTCACCTAATTTTTAATCCAACAATTCTACTTTCATGAATTTACTTTCCAGGTGTTACACACATGAAGTACATCAACACCACTATAACAGCAAACAATTAGAATAATCATCAAACATGGAATTAGTTAAGTTAGCCACACTACAACAACCCAGTAACACACTGTACCACTCAAGTGTAAAAGAAAATGATTAGGTACGAAGAGCACAAGATCATTTCCAAGCTGTATCATTAAGTGAAGAAAGCAAGGCACAAAACGATTTATATAGCATGCTATTGTTCATACTAAAGGAGGTGATATGTACATTTCCTGGTATTACTATAAAATATCCCTGGAAATAGGTAATACAAAAAAAGTTAGAAATAATTTTTAACTGAAAGGAAGGGAATTACATAACTAAGAGACAAGGATGAAAGAAGACTTCTCATTGTACATTTTCAATAACTTCCTAATTTTGAAACATTTTAACTGGAAAGACAAACACAGGATTTGTGGTAACCAATGTCTATACTGACCCTCAAAACCTCTGATTCCCACTATCCACAATCTTGTATAGTCACCTTCCATGCTATCCTGAAGTTGGTTTGCAGAATATGTCAGAAGTAAGGGTTTGTCTCTTCTGAGATTAGGCTATAAAAATACTGTAGCCTCTGTTGTGGTTACTCCTTCCCCAGTCACTGTGAGGGAGGCCGACTGTCATACCACCTGGCTGAGGAAGAGGCTTGTGTTCTGAGGAACTGATGCTTATGTGAGTGAGCTTGGAAGCCGATCCTCTACCCCAGGCATGCTTTCAAATGACCCTGTGGTCAACATTCTGACTGCCATCTCACAAGAGACTCCTTAGAACAAGCTAGCCACAGTGCCCCTTTTACTGACCCTCAGAAACTGTATGAGATGACAAACATACATTGTTTTAGTCTGCTAAATGTGGGGATAATATAACACCCAGAAATAGGTAATACAAAAGCCTTAAGATTTAACTTCTCCTGGGTCTTTATGGACTAAAATGAGATGTTCTAAAAGAACAAAATTTCAGGGCTGGGAATTTAGCTCAGTAGCTTAAGTGCTTGCCTGGCAAGCGTAAGGTCATGAGTTCAATCCCTGGTACAAAAAAAAAAAAAAAAAAACTTCACATATCAAATACAGTGACTGGAATGAGATGGGAGGCTAAGACAAGAGGATCTTAACTCAGAGGTCAGTCTGGACACTTAGGGAGACCATGTCTGAAGATTATAAAAAAAATTTTTTTTTAAAGGATGAACATGTAGCTCAGTGCAAAGGTCTTAGGTTCAATCTCTAGAACTACAGGGGGGAAAAGTAAAATACAAGCAGCAAACTGTAGAACGAATGCATAGTAAGACCCCATTTTGTGATAGAAAAAGACCATGAAGCTATACGTCAGTATATGGAAAGGCTAAACGGTACTAATTTGGGAGGGGGGGACGTCTCGTTTGTTTGTTTTGCTGTGCTGAGGACTGAACCCAGGGCCTGGAGCAAGTCATACATTCCCAGCCCTAGTTTTTACATTTTTAAAGAATTGTAAACAAAACAAATAACATATGACAAACACCAAAATGGGCCCAAAACCTAAATTATTTACTGCTTGGCCCTTTACAGAAAAAGTCTGCCACCTGTGATCCATGTAATGGGTGCCACATACAATTAGTGTACAATTAGCTGTATGTGGCCAAGATACAGCTGTTGAGTTTTAAATATCTGTAAGTTCAAAATCTTTTTTGCAACTTATTCAGAGGTGGTCATCCAGTTTTTGCACAAAGTGTTCTCAGTGAAAGGAAGATCTGGGTTAAACTTTAAATAGGGGCTGAGGATTTAGCTCAGCGGCACAGTGCCTGCCTGGCAAGCAAAAGGCCGTGAGTTCAATCCCAGGCACACACACACACAAAAACAAAACAAAACAAAACAAAACACACACAACTTTAAAACAGAATGTTTTCCTAATATTTTTCCTAATTTCTCATTTTTCAGCTTCAATTTCCCTGCCATTTTTTGTTTTCTCTCTTGCAGAACAATCTAGTGAATTCAAAGAGTCAGATTATGTCTGAATCCTGATTTTGCCATAGACCAGAAAATTTAATCTCCGTGAGGCTCTCAAACTTCATTCAGAAAATACAAATGGTACTAATTTTGGAATCATAAGAATTTAAATAATGTGACGGTGTCAAGGGCACTAAAGGCCCTCAGTGTTGCTTTTCTTTTTATTTTTATTATTTAACACTAGTAACTACTCCAGGACTCAAGCCCATCTTTCGCGCTCTGGACTCCAATCCTATTTCTACACACCTGTGGCCTTGGGTAAACTTCATCCATTCTCAATTCTCAGTTTAGTTTCTTCACCGATACAGTGAAGGGGATGAATGCCATGACGTTCGCCAGGCTCCTTCCAAATTAGAAAATGGCCCTGATCATCAGATCACCAGGATGCCCCAGCTCCCTCCACACTTTAGTAACACCTTTAATAGCAAAACTCAGGATAAACCTGTGACGCCCTCCTGAATTTCAAAAGCCACCGATTGGCTATAAGTAAAGCAAATGAAACAAAACAACACAGTCCGGCCCTGCAGGCACACACGCAAAGAGTTCGTTAATTTGCGGGCGTAAATTAAGACAGGTGACACTGCGACCCGGAGCTAAGCTATAACGTGAGTCCAGAGCACTGCCCCGTGGCGGCGACTGGCCTGGTCCAGGAGGCGCTTCCTTCCGCTCTGTCCACTTCGAGCCACTCATGGACGGGAAGCGGCAGCGCGCATAGACGCAGCAGATGGGAAAGAAGTGGGAACTGCTTGAGGGAAGGGCCAGGCGCAGAGCGGAGCGCTGGCACCGTCTCACCTTAGCTCGCGTCCCGGAGATCCTGCTCGTGTCCCGGGGTTCTTGCTGGCCGAAAGATCCTGTCTGCAGTGACCAGAGTCCTGGGACCCAGGGGCGGGTCCTGTCTAGAAAGGACCCCTGCCCCGCCCACAGACGCTGCCATTCCTGCGGGCTGCCCTCCAGCCGCCTGACTAAAAACCGGGCGCTCCGTCCCCTCAGCGATAGGCCTCCGTCCTTTGGTGGAGAAAGCGTCCTTTCGGCCTGGTGACCCGAGGAGCGAGAGACAAGGTTAAAAGGGTCGGGGACGACTCAGCGTCTGGGGTTTAATCAGGCAGTACGTTGGGTAGCTGGTCTGCTAGGGTTAGGCCAGCAAAGTCCTCTTGGCGTCTGCCGCAGACGCGCTCACTTTTGTCCTCTTCTGTTCAAGATGGTGGCCTCCCGAGCAATTGGCAGCCTCAGCCGCTTCAGTGCCTTACGGATCCTCCGCTGTCGAGGTGAGACCAGGTCGAAGATGCCCCAGAGCCTCGGGCAGAACTCCTGCGGGAACTGGGGTGCCCGGAGCACCGCGTGCCCTAACTGTCAGTCCACCTCATTCGGGGACCCCTGGAGGGGTACTGCCCAGGGACCCCGTTCCCTGTGTCTGTGTGAAGGCGCTGTCACTTCCTTCCTCACTGTTGCGAGCCTTGCGGCGATTTCCGGCGCCCTGACTCGTTAGTTTTCTAAGTCCTTTCCACTCTTGACACCTTCGGCTGGTCTTCAGCATCTCACTCAGAGGCTCACGCCCCTCATTTTCTTTAATGATGGCTTTGACCTTGATCCCGACCCTGATCAGGAGGGCAGGGACCCTGTCACATCTTTAAGGCTCTGCAGCATCTTGCTGGCAAGAGCTATCTTATAAGCTTCTCCGATGGTATTAACAGCCTTATAGATTACTACCTCTCCCTGCGCTTCCCGTCAAACCCATTTTTGTACTTTAAGTGGAAATGTCAGCTCTTGAATTTATAATAATCCCAGTGTGAACGTATAGTAGTTGAAACGCAAGGTTGTGCAACTTCATTGTGAAAATACGCAAATATCTATATCCTGTGAGTAAAACATTAGACCTTAAGAACTGTAATCTAGTTTCTCCCAACTCCCAGTCTTCCTGTATTAGCTATAGTCTTTGTCTTCAAACTGATAGCAAAGGTTGAAGAGGCTGGTTGTAGAAAACGTAACATTTTCCTTCCATCCCAAGTCTATAAAGTCAAACGTGACTTTTTAAATTGTGTGTTGTACTAGTTAACTAGAAGCCTTTATTTTAGTTTGTAATATGAATTCCTTCTCCTAGACCAGTGAGGTAGTTTTTTTGTTTTTGTTTTTAAGACAGGTAGATGGAGTCTCCCTTTAAGAGATTGCAATAGTTCAGTAATGGGATCTTTTTCTTTTTGACGACTGCTTTTAGTCTTCATAGGATGCTTCTGCGTACCAATCGTACTATAACCACATTGCAGAGAGTTGAAATATTGTAAAGATTGGGAAGTGAATTAAGAAAAAGTAATCGTGTGGTGTCTTATGATTTATATGCCTTCCCTTAGCATTTGCTTTTTTTTCTTAAAGTTTATATTTTTCCTTATTTTGTACATTTGTCATTTAACACTTTCAAAAATCATGAATTGTGTTTTCTTTTGTTTATTGGGTCTCACAGGGTCTCACTATGTAGTTCAGGCTGGCCTTGAACTCACCTTGTAGCCCAGACAGGCCTTAAACTCCTGGCAGTTCTCCTGCCTCAGCCTTCTGAGTGCTGGGATTACAGATGTGCCCCACTACACCTGGCAAATGGTTAATATTTCTTGAATTTGCTCCTGTGATTGTTGCAAGGGATTTTGTTTTGTGGCAATACTAAGGACTGAACCCAGGGCCTTTGAACTGAGCTATACACCAGCTCATTTTTCATTTTTTACCTTGAGACAAGGTCTCACTGATTCACTAAGTTGCCCTAGACTGGGCTTGAATCTGTAAGCCTCCTGTCTCAGCCTTGCTCAGTGCTGGGATTACAAGCATGCACCACCATGCCCAGCTGTTAGATATTCCAGATAGACTGGCACTGAAATGGTAGTCAAGTCATGTGGTTTGTAGTCACTAATTAGCTGTGTGATGATGACAAATACCTTAATCTAAGTGGGTTTTATTTTTCTCATCTCTAAAACAAATGATTGAAACTATAGGTTTTCTTTAGCATGAGAAGTAGCATGACAGCAATTAAAAGCATTAAACGAGGAGTCTGACTGATTTAACCTCTGATGACCTTGGACAGTTAATTCATACAACTTTTCTCCTTTGTAAACTGGAGAATATTACCACTTTGGGAGGTCTAAACGAGATGTGTTAGGTGTAAAGTTGTTTCTTATGGAATTAAGTGCTCAGTAAATGTTAGCTGTTATTAACTCTTTTAGCCCTGAATCTATAAAAGTCATTTATGATTCGGGCATGATGGTATGTGCCTGTATTCCCAGCCGGGAGGCGGGGGGCTGAGACAGGAAGATTGCTGCAAGTTTGAGGCCATCCTGGCCTACACAGCAAGACCTTGTCTTCAAAAAAAAGTCATTTATCCATTTTACATACGTAATAAAAAGCTAGCAGCTTAATTTTGATCTATTTTCTGTAGGAAAATATAAACACACATAAATGTTTTACATTGTATTTTCATGTATACATGTTATATGTCAGTATATATAACATAACATACTGTCAGGGTTTGGGAGGATTGTTTTGTGTGTTTTGTTTTGTTTGAGACAAGAGTCTTTGCTATGTAGTTCAGGCTGGCCTTGAACTCACTATGTAGCCCAGGCTGGCCTCAAACTCACGGTGATCCTCCAGCCTCAGCCTCCTGAGTGCTGGGATTGTGGGCAGGAGCCACCATACCCAGCCTCCCCTTTAATAGTAACTCATGAATTTTGAAAACAACTCCAGAAAGTGAGTTTAAAAAATGACCTGTACACCTGGATTGCAATTTAAACTCTACAGATCGGATCGATCCTTTATTCTTAAAAGTCTGTGAAAATGAGAAAATGACATTTACTAGGAAGTATTGTCTCTCGAAACCAACTTGTAGCTCTTAAAGACAATGACATTTACTAGGAAGTATTGTCTCTCGAAACCAACTTGTAGCTCTTAAAGTTTTAGAGTATGCCTGCTCTACAGGTGTCACAATCCTGAATGTGACTATCAAGTGAAAATTGGTGCTTTAATACTTAATTCCCACTCCTCCTAAACCAGAATTCCTAATCATATTAGTGGTAAAATAATTTCACAGAAAATAAATTAGAAGCAAATACATTAGTGGTTGATAGAACATTGTTAAATGTCTTACTTCCTGAAACCTGTTCCTTTTCCCAGGGTTGAGTTTTGAGGAAGGGAAGAAAAAAAAAAAAAAGAAAGGAAGGAAGGAAGGAGAGAGAGAGAGAAAGAGAGAAAGAAAGACCCTGTTGATCCCCTGCCTACAGTCTTATGTGGTCTTGAGTTACAACATAGATGATTAAAAAGTAGGACAAAGGTTTCTCTTTGGTTGGCACAGTAATTTAGGCCAAAGGTCACACAGCTGCCATCAAAGAGCTTTGCTGTTAGGCCTTTGGTAAAGCTGGTTTCCAAAAGCAAAGTACCTTGTACTTTGACTTGATTTAGTTGACTGCGATCTGGAATTCTTCTCTCAATGTATGTGCTTACAGATTTTCTCTTTGCTTTTGGTCTCTGTTGATTCAGAAGGGGTTTTGTACATGTGTGTAGATGTGTTTGCAGCAGCAAGAGGTTATTGGGCAAGCGTTAAAATGGCTAAAACTGCACTAGTGATGGGGAACCTCTTCGAGCTTTCGGTGATAAACAGCCCACCGTGGCACTGCTGCTGCACAGGCGACTGAGCACCAAACTGTTGTGTCAGGTAATTGATCTTTAAAACTGCAACTCATGCTCTCTCTTTTTCTTTTACTGGAGCACTGTCTTCTAACATCCTTATTTTCATATTTGTGTTTCTTAGGTTTTATCCATCTGGCCTCTCCTTCCTCCTACCCTGCATTCATTCTCAGTCTGTCTCTTCTCTTACACACTCTGCCCTGTTCTAGGTAGAATTACCTGTCCTCTATGTCTTTCCCCACTAGAATCTACATTTCAGGCACACTCCTCTTTCAGGCCAGGTCTGTTTCACTTCATTTATCTCCACTAAACAGAAACAGATTCTTCCCAGATGTCATAGACCCTGCTGCCCTAAAAGACAAGGATGTTTGACTTTTTTGTTGTTGTTCACCCCAGGTGTCATGACCTAGGAAAGTGCATGACACCTGTTGAGTTGGCAAGACAAATTATAAAGATCACAGTGCAGGCAGTGAAGGCGAAGATTGTTGTAGGCAGAATCCAAAGGTGCAGTTTTGTGGGACAGTTGGATATGAAGAAGGCAAAGTGACAGATACAGATGGCATGGACTGTCCAGATGATGGAGAAGTGGGGACTGAGGATGTCATTAGTAAAGTAGGGGCACTGGGAAGTGAGATATGACTTGGCTCCTTCCATCAGAGGACACTAAAATTCACCAAGAGACTTGTTCATGATCCTGTAGCTAGCAAATAAGCCTGGCAGTTGAAATCAACTCTGTAGTGTTTCCCATAGGACGCTGATTTGGATTGCTCAAAAAATAAATGTAGACAGAAACTAAGATCACCCTACCCTGGTTCTGATGCCATCCACATAGTTTTTTGGGGGTTTTGTGGGGGGGGGCTTGTATTTTGTTTCATTGCTCTATTGCCTTGTCTTTCAGACCTAAATAAAGTTGTTGCAATTATTCCCTTCCCTCCTTTGCCTTTCCCTTCCCTTCCAGAACTCACTGATTTGGAGAACGCAGTGATGAGGGGAGGACCATCACTAGTTAGCCAAAGCTCTGGCCTCTTTCGCCTTTCTCTACTGTAAGGGAAAATCCATTCCTTTATCTTCTCTAACTTCAGGGAGCTGCCTGCATTCTTGACTTGTGGCTGACTTCTTTCTTTCTTATTTAGCAACCTGGGGCCAAGTCATTCTCTTCACTGCAGGTCTTCAATTCTCTTTCCCCTCTCCCTTAATCCTTTTAGCTAATCAGTGAGACTCTCCCTTTATCAAAGTTATTTGACTAGTGACCTTAATCCATTTGCAACTTTAACCACTCTTTGCCACATAGCCTGACGCCTTCACAGGCTCACAGGTTCATCCTTTGGGAGCCATGCTTCTTCCTACTTCGTTTTCTGTCTGAATAATCACATGACCTGATCATTGCTACGAGAAAGATACAGTAGCAGTCATAGTAAAGGCCCAGAATGCATTGTTCTCATTTGGGGGTTGTTGTTCATTCCAGCTGTGATATACCCAGCAAGCACTCAGATCTTCTGGGCTATAAAATAATTAATTTTAAATTATCCTTTCCTTCCAGGTTATATTTGCCGCAACTTCACAGGGTCTTCTTCTTTGCTGAGTAAGTTTAATTTCTTGTTAACATACTGATACTGCTCTTTAGATTTATTTTGTAATAAGCATGTTTACAAATAAAGTGCCCTTCTCTTTTTAGCCAGAACCCATCTTAACTATGGAATCAAAGGGGATGTGGCAGTTGTTCGATTTAACTCACCCAATTCAAAGGTACCTACTTTAACCTTCTGTAGTTTTTTTCTACAAACTACATTTATTAATCCATTTCTGAATGGGAAAGAAATGCTTCAATTTGTCAGTAATGTTATCACAGAGATTTATGATTTTATTAAATTAATTAAAGTTGACACATTGAACAATGAGGCAGTTTTCTGAACCAGAGTTCATTGTGTAATCCTTTTACTGTGTCAGCTCAGTAATAAGACTTAGTAAGACTAGGTTCTTTTACAGTGTGGAATGAGGGGGTGGCTTATTAGATAAGACCCTAAGTACATGCTTTCTTCTACAAATCAAAACTTGTAAAAAAAAAAAAAAAACTTTCCTGCCCATTTTAAATATGAAGTTATTAAATCTACTTTCTTCATTACCTACATGCCTAAATCATTATTCATAGTAAGTTGGCTGGGTTAGATGTGGACATTTGACTTTAAGCTTTCTGAGGGATGCTTTGACTGAGTCCATGGAATTCATAAATTGGAAATCAAGTTCTGTTCAAACTAGAACTTTGTTTTTGGTAACTTCAGCAAAGCATGGAACATTACTCCAGTTTTTTACCAGGAAGAGCTTTATTGCAGGAGCCTCTGCTTTTGTCCATCTCAAATTTAGGTAAAGATTTCTTACTTTAAAAATCTTGGGGCCAGGGATATAGCTCAGTGGAGCAGCACCTGCTTGGCATGTGCAAGGTCCTGAGTTCGATTTCTGGTACCCACCCAAAAATAAATCTTGTAACTAAAGGCCTAGATGAAATAAGAAGACCTAGAATTAAGCAAATGACAATTCTCACAAGTTAAAAACAGTAAGAATAGATCTAGATCACTCGAATAAATCTGGCAACCACTGGCCAGTGTTTGAAGCTTAAGGTTTTGTTTTGTTTTGTTTTGTTTTCAGAATTTTATCAGGTTGCATAATCTTCCTGAACTTAAAAATAATACCTCTGAGTGGGAAAAATTTTTAAACAAAAAGTTAAGAAGAAAATAATAGCCAGGAATTTAGCTCAGTAGTGTAAGTGCCTACCTGGCAAGCACAAGGTCATGAGTTCAATGCCTGGTACCCCCCCAAAAAAACAGAAGAAGAAGAAAATAATAATTGTTAATAATCTAAACCCAAAGGCAACCATATCTAATCCAATTTCAACAAATAATATTTACCAGGATAAGATAATACTGTATTTATTTATTTATTTATTTATTATAACATTAGGGGTTGAATTCACACATGCTCTATCGCTGAGATACATCTGTAGCCCTTTTTTTTTTTTTTTTTTAAGAGAGGATCTCGCTAAGTTGCCCAGCCTGACCTCAAAGTTGGTGATCCTCCTGTCTCAGCTTCTTGAGTAGCTAGGATTATAGGTGTATTAGTTACTTTTCTCTTGGCTGAGACAAAATACCTGACACCCAAAGTTAGAAGAGGAGAGATTTATTTAGCTCACAGTTTGTAAAGATTTCAGTTCATAGTTGGCCATCTCCAAGGCAGGGTGGCATGGCAGGGGGCATCACAGAGGAGAAACAGTTCATGGCAGGCAGAAGACAACCAAAACAAGCAAGCGATCAACTATAAGTAACTTAGCAAGCTACTCTCTGTCCCTTGTATTGTATCCAGGCTACTCACCCTTAGGATGCATAGTGCTCACACCCTTAATCCTGGCATTGCACTAGAATCAATCACAGGCTCTAGATCCAGCCACTTCTGAAAAAGCCCTACTCATAACTGCATGAGGCTTTGGGGGGACATCTAGACACAAGCCATAACAACAGGCATGAACTATTGTTCGCCAGTCTGTATGTCTAATTTTATCTTTTTTTTTTTTCATTAACATTACACAGATTTTTCCAGCCAATAAATTTTTGTAAACCTGCTTATAGCCTATATGTGAATCAAACATGTAGGAGAATGATCTAAAGTTTTTTTGTGTAGACCTACCTTTAAAGAGAGGGGGTGCTAATAGCTGCCCAAAAATGCCTGAATGGAAAACTACTGGGTTTGAAGGAGTTTTTTGTTTTTGTTTTTTTCTGTTTCTTTTTCTTGTTTTTAATGGTACATGTCTGTTGGATAAATGCATTTCTCAAAATCAAAATAGCATTTGATGGCAACTGAGTGTATTTAATAAGTGAAACCCTTTGATTTATCTGTTTCCCCTTGGCAGGTAAATACACTGAATAAAGAAATACAATCAGAGTTCATGGAAGTAATGAATGAAATCTGGGCTAATGATCAGATCCGAAGTGCTGTCCTTATCTCGTCAAAGCCAGGCTGCTTTATTGCAGGTGCTGATATCAAGTAAGTTAGGAAACTTGAAAATACCTTGTACCTTGATTAGGTCAGAGAATTCCTCTGTTGAAAAGGAGGTAGAAGTAAATTCTCAGAAAGTTTTTTAAGTGATTTTCATGACTATTACAAAAAATAGAGGGGCTTGTTAAGAGAGCAGTGCCTCTTTTTTACCCATCAGACCAGCAAACATTTAGAAGCTTGCAAATGTGTGGTGGCAAGTTCTTAGAAAAACAAGGAAGATACCACATAGTGGGATTGTCAGTTGGTGTGGCCACTTTAGAGAGCAGTCTGGCAGCATTTAGTCAAATTGAAAATAACACCCGTGATCCAGTGACATCCTCTTCTTGCTGTAAGTGCTGAGGAAATCTTACCCTTTCTTTATAAGGACTAGGGCATGAGGGCATTTGGTCCTGTGTAGTTTAAAATAAAGAAGAATTTGAAACAAGTTAAATATAAGGTAGGAAAATATTTGAGATACTACAAAATAGTTGAAAGGAATTAATTAGATCCACAACATAATGTTGGAACTCTGTGACGTAATGATAAGGAGTTTTTTTTGTTTTCTTTTGGGAGATTTTTTGGTTTGTTTTTTTTTCCAGTACCAAGGATTGAACCCAGGACCTTTGCACTGAGCTACATTCCCTTCCCTTTTTTATTTTTTATTTTGAGATAGGATCTCCCTAATTTTCCAAGATGCCCAAGCTGGTCTAAAACTTGAGATCCTCCCGCCTCAGCCTGCCAGGGTGCTGGGATTACAGATGTGCACCACCACACCTGGCTTTTAATACTAAATTTTCCAAAAGCAAGTTGTAGAATGTCTCGTATAGTATATAGTTTATATAAATGTCTTTAAACCATACATAAAATAATTCTTAGTACTATTTCTGGATATAGGTTTAGAGTTGGTCTGATATACTACAAATCTGAAAAGGATGGCTTCAGGGAGAATGAAATAGGTAGAAGGCCTTGAGCTTATCAAACAAAACTTTACAGATGTAGCCAGTATTTTCTTTCCCTTTTTAAATGCAAAACTATATGATTTTATGATTTGTTTATAATTTTTTAAATGTGTACATAAGGAAAGGAAATGTATTTCAGTGTTAATCTAATGGGTTACATTAGCAGTCATTAATTCTGTCAAAGTATGGGTATGTGTTATATTATCGTTAGTATTTTAAACAGTGGGAGCCAGGATTGTAGGTTAGTAATTTGAGCTTAAGGTATTCGTGTATTTTTATACCATGCTTCACAACATGTACCCTTTTCTTGTGTATCTGTAACAATTAGTTTGTAAATGTTCTGTTTAATGTTTATTTTTTAGAAAAAGCAAAATTATCTGTAGCAGTTATTTCTAGCTCAATTGTTTGAGCCTAATAAGAAACTGATGTACTTGGAAGTAGCTACCCATCTTCCTAAGAAAATGCTTGTAGCACCCTGTAAGGCCAGCTAAGCAACTCCCAGTGAATAAGATGCCAAAAAATACTAGTTATCTTTCATCAAAGGACAAAATCATCATCTTAAATGTGTTCAGAAACAAAGTAGCAAATAAAACAAAGAATATGGAATATAACGTTATTGTGCCAGACCTTTGCTTTTTTAATCATTAAGAGAAGCAAAAATAAATTACACCACACAGCTTTCATTTTCATTTCATATTTGAGTACTCATTACCAAACATAGGTATACGATGGATAATATATAGTGGACAAGGATTGAACAATGTAACCTATGGTTTTATCTCTCTTCTTTTCTCTGTCCTCCATTTCTGTGGCTATTTCAGCATGGTAGCAGCATGTAAAACCCCTCAAGAAGCAACCAGAATATCACAGGAAGCACAGAGTGTGTTTGAAAAGCTTGAAAAGTCCACAAAGCCTGTTGTAGCTGCCATCAATGGATCCTGCTTGGGAGGAGGACTTGAGGTACAGAAATGCTCTGATCATTCAGTCACCACCCAGTTCATGGGTGGCATTTGCCCGCATAAACCCACAGGCTGCTGCTGTGCATGAAAACATTTTTAGAGAAGAATCTGATTTCTTCATAACTGTTAAACTTCTGAGTTAATCCTTAACTGTGTAATAGAGCAAGTGACACAGAACATGTACACCAAGCTATGACATTTTCATTTATCAATTGAGAAGATTTGAACTGGTTCTCTATGATCTAAAAACCTGTTTCAGCTTTGCAGGGTAAAATTCAAAAGTGGGGTCCATTTTCATGTCAATTCTGGTTGACACGCCAGGCTTAATACAGTGTATGTTTGAACTTCTTGTGAGTAGTAAAGATGTAAATAAGATTGGAAAGAAGAGATTCTTCCTCGACTAGAACATATAGAAAAGAAGGAAGGAAAGAAAATAACATTTATTGCATGTGACCCTCATGCTAGACTCTGTGCTGGATACTTCCATGTGCTAATGAAGGAAACCTTGACCTGGTCCTAAAAGAGGACACAGCTTGATTAACCAGGAAACGGTTGAAAAGCGTATGGTACAGTGTGAGCAAAGCAGTGAGTAGCTGTGCTTACTAAGAAGCCGTAACGCAGCCTTACCTGACTGGAGAGGACACCTTCTGTAGGGCTCGGTTTCTTCACTCCAGTCCATCTAAGATCATGTGTTCACTGGCCTGTTGGGAGAGCCCATGACATTCAGCAGATTTTTTTTAAAGGGAACCTGCAATCCAAAAAGATTCATAAAAGAGAGGAAGAGTGTTGTTAGAGGGGCCAAAAGGGTAAATTCTGAAACACACCGAGTGCTAGCGTAAGAGACTTCAGTGTATTCTGTGGGCACATTTCTGTGCTGTAAGTAATCCTGTGACACTCATGGATCCTGAGCTGTTATGTTTTGTTTTCTAAAGTTCTCACCCTTTGATTTGTTTGAAGCTCGCCATCTCATGCCAATACAGAATAGCAACGAAGGACAAAAAAACAGTATTAGGCACCCCTGAAGTTTTACTGGGGCTTTTACCGGGAGCAGGAGGCACCCAAAGGCTGCCCAAAATGGTGAGTTAAACTCTGTCTCCCCATCTCACCCCTGCCACCCTCTGAACTTAGAACCTTGACACATAAATGTCCCTTAAGTCTGTTTCCTATTGTATGAAACACATAATACAGACATTGATTGTAGACTTTGGCAACCAAATAAAATATGGGTATGTAGGATCAATGGCACATGTTTATTCCCAAGACTTTTTACAATCCACAAAGTTATTGATCCAGATCCTTTGTTAATCTCTGAAGGAGAGTAGGGATAAATAAGACATACTGCTTTTCTCGAGCGTTTTGGTTTGTTTCTTCTCTGCACAGTACCATCTTAGTTTTTTCAAAACCCTGGGTGTGTATATCATAGCTATGAAACAGACCTGTCATTCCTGACTGAGACCATCTTGTTGCTGTACTCTGTGGGACAGAAAGAGACCCATTAGGCTTTTGCATCTTGAAGGAGAGGAAAAGGAGAGTCCGAAATGGGGCTGCAGAGCAATCTCATTACCAAGCAGGGGGGCCCCACTGAACCTCCTTGATTCCCCAACAAAAAGAAGACATGACAGAATTGCTCTTTGCAGAGAAGTAAATATAAACTGAGCACCAGGAAAAGAAAGAAAAAAAGATGATGGTTTTAGTTGTCAAATAATAAATAATGTATATTCTGTCATAGGACTATCAGAAGGATTTATTGAGACCATGAAGAAGTGTATGTGTGTATAGAAAATATTTGCTATTTCTTTTTCTTTTTTACCTCTAATTGTTATTTAAGTGTTTCTAGAAGTTTCTTTATTTTTCCTCCCAGTCCTGGCGATTGAACCCAAGGGCTTACATATGCTGGGCAAGTTCTCTATCACTGAGGTACATCTCCCAGCTCTTTTTATAAAATATGTTATTTCAAGATAGGATCTCTGAAATTGTTTAGGCTAACCTCAGACTTTAAGATCCTGCTACCTCATCCTCCCTGGTAGCTGGGATTATAAAGCATGTACCACCACCTCCTATTCTAGAACAGTCTCACTATGTGGTTCAGGCTAACCTTGAACTCACTATGTAGCCCAGGCTGGCCTCAAACTCATGACAATCAACCCTCCTGCCTCAGCCTCCCAAGAGCTGGGATTATAGGGCATGCATTACTACCCCCATCCCAAATTCTATTTTGATCCTAAAATTCTTTCTCAAGACTATCAAATCCATTAGGTTTCTCAGTGTCTATGATATATAGTTCCAATATAGGAATTTTAAAATATTGTATAAATCATAAAAAAGAAGCTCAAAATGACATAAATGCATAATTTTAGGAAACATGAAATTAATTCTCCAATTTAGTAAGACAAATCCTACATACTGAACTAAAAGAATATTTTTGCTTTAGCTGGTGGTAATTCCAGACCTAACTGGGCATCAATATATAAAATTTAACTTAATGCTGTGTAGCATAAAAATCTGGTTTGGTTTTTTTCATTTTAATTTTTGCTTACTTGAAGCTTTTTAAATTATAATTGTCACTCTCATTTCCCCCCTGTATTTGGACTCTTCCTTGATGTTAGGTGGGTGTCCCTGCTGCTTTTGACATGATGCTGACTGGTAGAAACATTCGTGCAGACAGAGCAAAGAAAATGGGACTGGTTGACCAGTTGGTGGAACCCCTGGGTAAGTGTCACCATGTCTCAAAGTTGGGCCTTACAACTTATTTTCTGAAAGAATTAAGGTCTTAAATGCTAGCTAAAGTGAAACTCAGACTCCTAAGAAATAAATCAAGATTTTTGGGGGGTGAAATTACTGAATCATTTTCACTATGATACTGGTTTCTATTTAACTTTGTAACTTGGACGTCAATCAAGTCATTTTTAAAATCTTTTAAATTATCAAATGATTATCTGTGCTAAAACCCTCCTTTAGTTTTTTTGGATTTTTATAATACAGTCAATGTATGCAACAACCAACCTGAGAATATTAACAATAGCCATTTATTTGTTGCTTCCCCCCATATAATTTCTGTTAGAAACCACTACTCTCAATTATGTTTGTCAAATTCCTATTTTTTAAAAAAATCAGCATTAAATATTATCTTCATAACTTTATAAATTTTAATGTACAATTTGAATTTTGCCAACTGTTTGTAGCTATGTACACACTACAGTCAAACGATGGGCCACTGCTAGTACATAGCTTTTTATGTCTCAGCATAATACTTTTGAAATGCATCTGTGCTGTTGCATATATCAGCAGTGTGTTCCTAACCATCGCCGGCTGTTACTCCATTGTGTAACGCTCACTGTATACTACAGTATGCTCATCCATTGAATGAGTAATAGGCATTTGAATTTTTCCTGTTTGGGCCTATTCTCAATAAAATCTGTACGAACATGGATCGGTAAGTCTTTACTCTTCATAAAGTCTTTGGATATTTGTTTCATTTCTACTGGATAAATACTGAAGAGTAGATTTTCTGGCCCATATGACCAATTTCCCAAAGTGGTTATATCAGTTTATATTCTCACCAGCAACATATAAGAGTTCTAATTTCACACTACTTTATAAGATTAGTCTCTTTTGTGGTACTGGGGACCAGACCCAGGGACTCTCTACCACTGAGCTACATCCCTAGCCCTATTTTATGTTATGTTGTGTGGTGTGATGTGGTGTGATGTGATAGGATGTTAGACAAGGTCTCACTAGATTGCCTAAATGGCACCTGCACCTATAATCTTCCTGCCTCAGCCTCCATAGGTTCTGGGATTACAGGCATGTGCCACTGCACCCATCTGGTCAGGCTTTAGTCTTGCACATTCTAAGAGGAGCATTGTAATACCACATTGTCACTTTACATTCTGTGGTCATATTGAACATCTTTCATATGTTTATTTGCTCTTTATGTATCTTCTTTAGTAAAGTGTCTGTTCAGATCTTTTTGACACTTTTATTTGATTGAGTTTTTCTTATTACCAAGGTTTCAGAATTCTTTATATATCAGGATACAAGTTCTGTATCAGATATGTGATGTGCAACAATTTTCTCTAACTCAAGATCACAGTGATTTTCTCCTATACTTTCTTCTGGAAGTTTTCTAGTTTTGACTCACATTTTCATCTGCTCTCAATTGCAAGTTCGTATTTGTGGTGTGAAGTGAGGGCTGAGAGTTTTTTTTTTTTTTTCCCTGCATGTGAGTATCCAAATGTTCTGATGCCATTTGCTGAGAAGGTGATTCTTTCCTCAGTGAATTACCTTGGCATCTTGGTCAAAAATCAATTGACCTTGTGTGTTTAGATCAATAATCTGGATTTCCTAGCCACTATTACTTTGTCTTCATTATTGTGTTTTTTGTAGTAAATTGTGAAATCACACATTATAACACCTCCAACTTGGTTTTCTTCTTTCACAATGATTTTGGATATCCCAGTTTCTTTGTGTTTGTGGATAAATTTTATAATCATCCTGTCCATATCTACAAAACTGCCTGGTAGGGCATTGATTGGAATTGCATTGAAACAATTTATCAATTTAGAAGGAATCGACATCTTTAAAAGTCATTTCATCAAAATCATCTCTGTTTATTGAAATTTTGAATTTCTCAGCACTGCTTTATACCCATGGATGAACAGATTTGTTTGTATGTTTTTTGAAATAGAGTCTCGCTGTGTAGCCCAGGCTGCCGTCAAATTCATGGCGTTCATCCTGCCATGGCCTCCAGGTGCTGGGGTTACAGGCGTGCAACACCGCGCCTGGCTGATAAACAGCTCACTCAGTAGCCCAGACTGGTCTCGAACTCACAACAGTCCTCCCACCTCAGCCTCCTGGGTGCTGGGATTACAAGTATGTACCACCACGCCCAGCTCTTGTTTCAATACTTTTGTATCCTATAATGATGTACTTGTTTGTTGTTGTTGTTGTTGTTGTTTTTGGTTTTTTTGGTACCAGGTACAGAACTCACAACCTTGTGCTTGCCAGACATGCACTTAGGCCACTGAGCTAAATCCCAGGCCCCTTTGTTTCTTTCTTTCTTTCTTTCTTTCTTTCTTTCTTTCTTTCTTTTTTGTTTTGTTTTGTTTTGTTTTGTTTTGGTGTGGCATTGTTGGTTTTGTTTTGGGGTTGTTTGTCTGTTTGTTTGTTTGTTTGTTTGAGACAGGGTTTTGCTATGCAGTTCATTTCAGGCTGGCATTGAACTCACTTTGCAGCCCAGGCTGGCCTTGAACTCTCAATGATTCTCCTGAGTGCTAGGATTGTAGATGTGTGCCATCAAGTCTGGTGTGCTTTCATTTCCGATGTTGATGATTTATTAGCTGATTGTGGCCTTTAGTCACATTTATAAAATATCTCCAGAGCAACACCTAGTTTAACAAACAACACAGTACCATGATCTAGGTAAGCTGATGCATTCAAAGACTAACATGGTCCACCCCCTTTCAGACACCCACAAACATCTCAAACTACACCTAATTCACAAATAGACAATAACAGTCTGTCTTACTGTCACTTAACATAATGCAGCTGTGCTGAATACAACTGAAATAACACGAATCTTGCAGGGTCTTTGGGTGAAATTCACTCTTCTGTAATATTCTATAATGTAAATGCTGTGATAATAAAGTTAATGTGTCTTAGATGATAAGGAGACAGAAGAAAACACAAATATATGGTTAATTACGTACAAACATTCTTAACAAAATAATCTAATCATTACAGTAGATATTTCTGTCCAGTTCTCAGCTGATCTAGATAGAGAGCCAAGATAGAGACTCACCTGGTCACAGTTCTTTGCATGGCAGGGGGACCTTCATTGATGAAGGGTCTAGGCCACTAGCAGTCCTATGTGGAGTTGACTGTTGTAGTTTTCCCTTGACTAAGCACGGGGCACGCTAGTACAGAGCCCTGAGTATTAGAAGCTGATTTAAGAGTCCTGGAGGGCCTTGACCTAGCCCTGCAACATATCACCACTTAGCTGGCACTGTAACTGAGTTTTCAAAAGTTCATGTCACCATGCTGCCATGCCAGCTCTGCATGGTGGTGGGAACCTATGTGTTTCCTGAGCAGTGCTGCATGGACTAATACCACAAAGGAGGGGAAAGTTCCCAAAGCCTGCAGATGATAGTTTTGCCAGAAGAATGGCCGTCCAAGAAGGCAGCTCTCCAGCATCTGTTACACTCTGTTCCAGTGCCCTTTCTGTGGCAGAAGCAGCAGGCTGTAATGAGCTTGCCACCAAGGGAGCTGCCGGATCTCCCTGGGGAGTCTCCATGTGAGCAATTCTGTTTTCTCTGCTTCTGGCCGATTGACACCTGACAGTGGCTATAGCCAGGTCCTGCTGCGAAGCTCATGAGTAACCTGTGTACCTGCCCTCTAGTGCCCACTTCCTTCATAACGATGACACAAATGGCCTCGGAAACACTCAGACTAGAATCCGTGGAACTGGCCAGCCTACCTGCTGTCAAAGAGATTAGCCTTAGGTGAATAATCACACAGACCACCCCATCTTCACATTACTTGCCTATTCAGAGGGGTCTGTCCACATACATGTCCCCCAGGTGTCTTTGTGTTTCATTTACTAGTGTTTCTCTAGCCAGATACCACAGATAGGTGGTCTAAATAACAGCAACCAAAAAACTTACTTCTCACAGTTCTGGAAGCCAGAAGTGTAAGATCAGGTGTTAACAGTTTCTGTTCTTTCTGAGACTTCTTTGCCTCACCACTTGCTCCCTTCTCGGTGTCTGCTGATGGTCTTTCCAGTTCATACACAGACTGGATTAGGGCTCACCTGAGAGCCTCATTTTAACTTAATAACCTCTTCAGCTGCTCTGTCTCCAAAGGCAGGCACATTCTGAGATACCGAGGTTAGGGCTTCAACTTAGAAATGTTGAGAGGACACAGTTCAGCCCCAAATACCTTGTTACTAAGGCTCCTTCCACGTTCCTGGCCATACAGCCAAACCACTGATCATCCTGAATGACTCAGTGTAGACCCTAGCTCTCTTTTTGTTTCCAGGCAAAATGAAAAACCAGGTGCACTACTTGAGATTTTTACCCCCTGGGAGGCCATCCCTCACCACTGTCCTTCAGAGATGTCTCAGAGGGATTATCATGTGGCGGTTGTCCACACCCAAGTGGAGCCTGTATATCACACAGAACTAACTGCCTGTCAACCAGGACAAAGTTTCTCTTTCCCAGTCAGCTGGTCATAGGGAGTCTCAGTGAGACCACAGGTGCAGGGAAAGAAAGACAAGAGCCCAGGCCATGCCTCCTGTACCCTTTGCCTTCAGAATCTGTTGAGGCCCACTGTCCTTGTATCATCTCCAGGTGGCACTGGAGTGCAGCTGTGCATTCCAGCTTTGTGGTCTGTTGGGTCTGGTGACATCCATCTCACGATGGTCAATTCAAGTTACCTGGCCACCTGATGGCCCATAGTTAAGCTTTGGGTCTCCTAAGACTCACTAAAAGCCAAAAACTCTTTCTCAAAAAGGAGAATGTGGCTGTGATGATGGCGTTTCTTAGGACACCTTTGGATTAATAATGAAAAAAACTACTGTCTGAGCAGCCCTAGCATCAGTACCCAATCTGCATTAGTTGCTGCAAGTATGTATTACTAATGGACTAGTGCTGTCTTCCAAGTGACCCGTGAAAATGGTTCGCCACTCTCTTGACCCAGAAAACCCCACAAAATCATGCAAATCAAGAGGCTCAAATCTTCATGTTCACTTTAAGTTAGAACACCCGTGAAACTGCCCAGGCCATCAAGGGTATGCATATCCAAAAGGCCACCAAGTATCTGAAGGATGTCACATTAAAGAAGCAATGTGTGCCATTCCGGCGTTATAGTGGTAGAGTTGGTAGGTGTGCCCAGGCCAAACAATGGGGATGGACCCAGGGTTGGTGGCCCAAAAAGAGTGCTGAATTTTTGCTGCACATGCTTAAAAATGCAGAGAGTAATGCTGAACTTAAGGGTTTAGATGTAGATTCTCTGGTCATTGAACATATCCAGGTGAACAAAGCACCCAAGATGCGCTGCTGTACTTACAGAGCTCATGGCTGGATTAACCCATATGTGAGCTCCCCCTTGCCACATTGAGATGATTCTTACTGAAAAGGAACAAATTGTTCCTAAACCAGGGGAGGAAATTGCACAGAAGAAAAAAATATCTCAGAAGAAACTGAAGAAACAAAAACTTACGGCACAGGAATAAATTACGCATAAAATAAGCGCAAATGAAAGTTTAAAAAAAAAATGGAGAATGTGGGCTGGAGATTTAGCTCAGCGTCATAAGCTCCTGCCTTGCAAGTGCAAGGTCATGAGTTCGATCCCCAGTACCAAAAAAAAAAAAAAATACTTATTAATACAGGAATTTTCTAAAATCCTAAGGCTTGCACTGTGGTCACCCTTAGGTGCATGCTGAAGACTCCAAACATCTGTCTGGCCCTGACCCTTCCAGCACCAGCAGGTTTGAGTCACATGGCCCAAAGGCAAAGCTGCTTCTGCCATCCTGGGCACCGTGCAGACCAGCAGCTTTTTCAGTTGCTTGGTGGCATACCCCAGTGAGGGATGTGCCATCTCAGAATGCCAAGGCAGCCCACTGGATGTGGTGCCAAATACAACAACTTGTCTTTCACTTTTAAAGGGATGTCTTGACATGTCCCCTACTACTGGATCCCTAAAAATTTCACTAAGGCAGAAGACCCTGAATATTTTCAGGAATTTATTTCCCAGTCTCTCACTCAAGTTACCGAACTATCTGGAGGAGGTGGTACTTCCTGCCCACCTGATCCATTCAGCATAATGTCATCAATGTAATGAACAGCATGTCTTATGGAAGAGGACTGATGGGATATATGGCTGGAGAGTTGTGCACCCATCCAAAGGTGAGACAGTGGAAGTATGTTGCAGGCCTTGCCAGCTGAAAACAAGCTCTGGTGGTCTTTACCAGCTGGCATCAAGAAAAAAGTATTTTCCCTATCAGTAACCATATAAAGTTCCAGGTACAAAGAGAAGTGTTCATCTGCTTAAGCAGGAAATCGTGTGGAGCACCAGCTACAATGCAGTTACCACAAGATTAAGTTTATGATAATCCCTGTCACTCTGCAAAATCCATCTCCCACACAGGCCAAAATAGGCAAGTTGAAAGGAGATGCATAGGAGCCACTTCCTGTGCTCACCATGTGGCTGATATCTGTGGACTCTGTAGGATTGTGGTATTTCACTTTACTGTATGGAGGCCACGGCAGTTTCCAAGGCTTTTACGTGGCTTTTCCCATTGGTAAGAGTCCTTACTCGACAAGTAAAATAATACAGGGTTCCTGCTGGTTGCTGAGAATTACATTCCACTTGGACATTCTGGAGTAGGGACAGTAAGCACAGAATGAGCTCAGGAACCCATAAAGCCCACTGTGATATGCTGAGTCAAAAACCCCATCAATTATGTGACTTCAAGAGCCCCTACCCTGGCGGACAACAGTGACATTTGGATCTCCTGGAGTTAGTGTCATTTCAGAGCCTATGTAAAGTGACCCCGCAGAAAGTTTTATTACAGTGTTTCCCTTTCCCCAAGGCACATGACCAGTGCCCCTTTTGGAAGACTAGGAAAAAGATACAGTAAAATCCAGACTCAGCTTCCCCTTCATTCAGGTCTGGGTGTGTGAACTCGCTCGTTTCTGGAATTACTCAAGGGCCATTTCTCTGTCCCACTGCCTCTGCCTCTCTCTCTCTCCCTCTTCCCTTCCCCCATCCCCTTCTTCCTCTTCCCCTTATGACTCAAGTTAAACTTCATCTTCTAGGCCTGGAATCCTGCTTATATAGAACAAATACGAATTTAATAGACTACCTGTGTTTCTTTTCCAGCAACACTGTGATGCATTAGCTAGTGCCGTAGAGCTCCACAAGTCAGACTATTACAGATCCTGTTTTGGGTCTCCTGCCCCTTCTGTTGACCATGCCCACCTTCATTTGGCAGTTACATGCTGCTGCTTGGCCTCTGTCATTTGGGAGCCCATTGTTGGTACTGCATTTAGGGATCCTAGTTGGTGATCCTAGTTGGTGACAGCTGGTGTAATTTCTGACTGACAAGGTGACCACAGAGCCTCGTCAAGGGCCCTGGACCTCCCCTCACAGACTTAACTTCTCAAGGCAGCCGTGAAAGGTGCACCCTGTGACACTGCTGGGGACTCAGCAGGTTCAGTGTGATGAATCCATCCTGGTCCCAGTTTCCGTCAGCCTTTAGTGCCTCCCCCTCAGTGCTCGGGCAGAGTTCTGCCATTGCAGCTTCCTTGTTGCTACTTGTTTTCTCTCGGTTCCATCTTCTCTCCTTATTCCTGCTTTCCTTTAGAATAATCATTTATTTATCTTCACAGCTGGCCCTTTACTTTGCTTTTTCCTTTTCATGGTTGCTTTTCACCATTGCTCTATAGGGCAGTGGAGGCAAATGTACTACGGCACATATGTTATTGAGCTTTTAAGACAAAAGATGTTAATGTAAAAAGTTGTGTTTCCTAAACTAAAACCTCAATATTTAGATTTAATGGCAGTGTTGGCACTGTGCGATAAGAAAGTGGATCTAGGGTTGCAGTTTGGGCACTTGGTCTCTAAAGGGTTCACCATCACTGCTGTAAGGTTTCAGTACAGCTTCAGTCTTCAAACAATTTATCATTTAATATGTAGTGCAGAACCTTAAAAGAGAATAATTTTTCTCCCTGCCTTCTATACTTTTGTTACACATTTAACTTCTGCATGTTACAATTTCCCCAATATATTGACATTTTTGTTTTAGACAGTTACTATTTAAAGAGAAGAAATGAGAAAGATATATTTTCCTTTCACCCTCATATTTATCATTTCTGGGGATTCTGTTCTTTGTGCAGATCCAGATGTCTGTCTGATGTGGTTTTCCTCAAACCAAAGGAGCTTCCTTTAACCACTTCTGTAGTGTAGGCCAGCTGGCAATTAATTCTCTAATCTTGTCATTTATCTAACAAAGTCTTTATTTCAACTTCATTTTTCAAAGGTGTTTTTGCAGGGTATAGAATGCCAGAGTTTTTCTTTTGGTACTTTATAGATGTCTCCATTGTGTTGTGACTTGTACTGATAAAACATTTATTATTATTTTTATCTTTTCTATATATAAAGTGTCCCCACTCCTAACCCCTACCTGCTGTCAGATTTTCCCTTTATGACTAGTTTCAACAATTTTTGAGGGGTGGGACAGTACTGGGGATTGAACTGAGGTCTACATCCTCAGTGGGAGGCCCCCTTTTTTGAGTCAGAGTCACACTAGGGTCAAACTTGTGGCCTTCCTGCCTCAGCTTCCCATAGTACTGGGATTAAGGCATGTGTTACCACCCCATCTTGGTTTCTTGGTTTTTAACAGTTTTATGTTATGCCTTGGTTTGCTTGAGGGTTGTTTGTTTGTTTGGTGCCAATCGGAACTCATGACCTTGAGTTTGCCCAGCAGGCACTTACATGCTGAGCTAAATCTCTGGCCCCCTGTTTGAGGTTTTTTAGTGTTTGTTTTACATAAATGTGTTGGCTTTTGTTTTCATCAAAATTGGGAACACCTTTGGCTATCACTTCTTCAAATATTTTCTGGCTCTCTCACCCCTTTTGTCTTGGGTACTTTTTTCTTGTTGCTGAGATAAAAGAAAGGTTTATTTAGCTCACAGTTTGTGAAAGTTTCAGTCCATAATCAGCTGGCTCCAAAACAGAATGGCACATGGCAGAGGGCAGCAGATCATGGTGGCAGAAAACAGCACAAGCAACAAGAGCAAAAGAGGAGGAGAATGGATCAAAAACTCTTTCTGTCCCTTATATTGTATGTAGACCACACCCATAACCCAACATTGGACCATGAGTCATTCACAAATTCTAGAAGCCTGCCCCCATGTCTGCATGAGGCTTTATTTTAGAGGGACATCCAGACTCAAACCATAACACCTTTCAGAAATTTCACTTCACATATGTTAGATCACTTGATATTGTCCCAAAATGAAGGTTTGTGTTAACTATTTTCAGTGTGATTTTGTTCAGGATATTTTTTATTGCCAAGTATTCAGATTTTCTGACCTTTTCCTCTTTAGATGAAATCTGCTGTTAACCCAACCCAAGGAGCCTTGCACTAGATCCCTTTCATGTAGTAATCTGCTCTACACAGCTGTACCTATTGCCCAGGCCTCACTAATCTCCTGCATCTTGCTGGTCAAACACTGGCACAGGCTTTGAGTGGGAAACCAGTTGCATACTTGCTGCAGGTCTTATGCAATGAAGTACTTTGTGTGCTAAACATCATGACACTGAGATTTCACCCTGCCTTTCTGACCTTGTCTTTTCAGCCACCTAAGCCACTCTAAAAACATGCAAGGGGGGAAACTGGCTTTTCCACTTCGTTTCTTCTAGCTTCTGTTGTGGCATACATGACCACTGAAATTCTGATGGTTTTACTTTCCCACAGGAATACCCTTCAGCTTGAGCCAGGTTCAGTCTTTAGCTCATACCCAAAGCATCACCTACCCTCAGAAAGAAACAAGCAGCGATCACCAGTTCACCTGAGATAGGTTTTTCCCTCTCTGGAGTTTTAGTTTATATGGGCCTTGTGCTTCCCCAGTCTTCACTGTTTTTATAAATGATTTTAATACATGCTGCATCCTACAGAAGTGCTAGTCAGGCTGAAGGGTCCTTTTTCCCTGCTCAGAGCACACATTTCGCCCTTGCTCAGTGCTGGTCCCTTGTTAAGTCCAAGGTAGTCATGACTACCACCAGCCTGTCTCTGCCTGAAGAGGAAGGCCGCGCTGAGCCTGTGGCTTTGGCATGCCTGGGTTGGGCACTGATGTCAGCTCATTTGCATTCAGTCTGCTGCAATCATTTTTACAGGACCAGGAATGAAGCCTCCAGAGGAACGAACAATTGAATACCTGGAGGAAGTTGCAGTTACATTTGCCAAAGGACTAGCTGATAAGAAGATCACACCAAAGAGAGACAAGGGATTGGTGGAAAGTGAGTGGAACAGAGAGCTTCTTTCTTAAGCATTTAGTTGCATTTGCTGTTCAAAAGGAGGAAGAAGTACGTGTATTATTTATCCTCAGGGTAACATCAACCTTAAGGCATGTCACAACTCTGCTATAGCATCAAGTCCTTAACCTTAAACCAGTTAAAATCTCTTGGGGTGAGGAATATCGAGACAGGGTCTTGCTGAGTAGTCAGAGCTGGCCTTGAACTCCTGTATAGCTCAGGCAGGCTTCAGACTTGCAGCAGGCTTCAGACTTGCAGCAGGCTTCTTGCCTCAGCCTTCTGAACGCTGTGATGATAGGCTTGCACTACCATGCCTGGCTGAAATAATTTTTTCAAACTTTTATTTGGGAAAAACTTAAAACATTAATACAAAAGTAGAAACTATAACAGTGTAAAAACACACATGTACCCAAGGCCTAGCTTTAACATTTATCAATTAATGAAAGTATATTTGAAGTAGTGCATTGGTTGACATTTAGATTATGTGTGTTAGAATAAAGAGCAGCTTATTTGTTTATCTGGAATTACTGCATTTTTATGGCATTCACAGAACAAAGTAATAAGGCTCTTTCCAGTAGGTATCTAAAAAGCATTTTACCTTCCAGAACTGACATCATACGCCATGAGTATTCCATTTATCAGGCAACAGGTTTACAAAAAAGTGGAAGAAAAAGTGCGAAAGCAGACCAAAGGCCTTTATCCTGCACCTCTGAAAATAATTGATGTGAGTCTCACCCTTTACACCTGCCTCACCGTACACCCTGCCCTTCTGTAGAGCAGTGCCCCACTCCTTCCAGACCATGCATGTCATTGCTAAAGTTCTCATTTCTGCTATTAAAGTACATGCTAAAATAAGGGACGAGCACAGCGAGCTGTAAGGACTTATATAAAGTGATAGGTTTGGAGAAGATAGTGCTAGACACACTCATTAGTTACTGAGATTTAAAGCTATCAGTAAGAAAGCAAAAAAGGAACCTAAGTAATACCAGCATAACCAAGCCAGGAAGTACTGGGCATCAAGAGGCAGTTTACACAAAATTGAAGGCTGAGTTCTGTTATTAGTCAAAAGCATTGTCAGTTCCCATAGTCCCTCAGACTCTGCCCCATTGCTGTAACTGTTAAGAACATGGAACAGGGGCTGGAGATTTAGCTCAGTGGCGTAAGCACCTGCCTGGCAAGTGTGAGATCATGAGTTCAGTCCCAGGTACCAAAAAGAACATGGAATGATGTAGAGAAGTTTGGAGGAGTTCAGGGGTCACCGAGCTGAAGTAACCTCAAAACGTGAAGCCCTTCAGTATGGAAAGTCCAAGATTAAGAGAGCCTAAGATTAGACTTCAAAATTGAGACTGTATCAGTCAACAGATGCATCATGAGCAGGAGACATCAAAGTACATAAAATATGAAAATGCGGACTACGCGTGTAGCTCAGTAGTTTTTCACTAGCATGTGCAAAGCCTTGGGTTCCAGCCCCAGCATCCCAAAAAATGAAATTAAAGTATGAAACATGATCCCCTACCTGTGTTCATCTCACAGTCAGAGCTGGGGAGGTTGGCTGTATCCTCGTTAAGAGACAAGGCAGCCAGGTGATCAGGACAGGAAAACTGCTAAGTGCACAGAGGAGGAAGCCACTGTGACCAGGAAGAGCCTCCAGGGACCTGGCTTGAGCCCCGAGAGTGAAGAAGGGTGGGTGAAGAGTGCGGTGCCGAGCAGAGCAGGTGTTTGCAGCAGCTCCAAAGCACGAGGCTCCTTGAGAGGAGCATTGAGATCAGCTTCTGCGACTCGTGAACAGTCAGTCGGTCTGTAGAAGGGTTTGGAAGTTTGGCAATCATGAATTGACAGATTTCACTTAGTCCAGTGGAGACTATAGACATCCATTTCCATGACAGTGAGTAAAAACAGAAAGGGAAACAGTAGAGCAGGGAATGAGCCAGCACTCTTAGTAACTTAGGCTTGAAGTTTGAGTGACTGAGATTTGACAGTACAGGTATGGAGGCAGCAAGCAGCTTGCCAAAGAGCGATTGAGAGTTAAGTGTGGCTGGCCCGAGAGTGTGGAAATTGCAGGAAATTAAAGAGACAGAAATTAAAGTTAAGAATGTGAGTTTTTCGTCATGTCCATAGTGATCATTGAGTTCAGGCTTGTATGTCTTCTGTACTTGCCATTGTCCCGAGGGTAGCACTTACCCTGGGTACAAAATAGAATTTCATAGCATCGATGATTAATGTGATACATAGATTGTGCCTCTGAGGGAGAAAGCGCAGAGAGGAATGGGCTGGAAGCGGGAGCCTGTCTCTGAGGGCTGCCTGTCTCTGGAGAAAGGAAGGAAGCTGGGTGGGTCGCGAACATGGGCCTTCTCTGTCCTTCTCCCTCTGCACCCCATGCCAGGTGCAGCAGTTACCTCAGAGATGGAAGCTTAACTCACCTAGTGCAGCCAGTCCCCTGGCCCTCATCTCTTTCTCACAAATCTAAACCACTGACCTCCTCTTTGAATTCTAACAGTGCTGGTCATTTTATTCAGCGTAAACGGTGCATCTCACCAAGCCGTTCCAACCCTGAACAAGCACTTTTCTTGTTTTTTTAGGCAGTAAAGACTGGACTGGAACAAGGGAGTGAAGCTGGTTACCTCGCTGAGTCACAGGTAGGATTATTTCCAGTTTTTTATTATAATTCCCAGGGAAGTCAGAGATCCAGTATTTTGTTTAATGCTGAAAAAATAAGAAAAATATCCAAAACCTGGTAAAAAAATTTTTCTTCCAGCTACTATGATTAATCTCCATGAACAGGAACTCTCTATGATGAAGTTGAAACTAGAAAAAACAGAAGCAGAGATAGGATTCTGTCAGAGTGAGCCATTTGGACAGGTTTATTCTCCACCTGAGAGCTGATTTGGCTGTGATAAAATGAATACTTTAGTAGGAAAATTTCTTTACTTTTTAAGGTCTAGATATGAAATATTGAAGCCCAGCCTCTTTCTGGTGATTTAGAAAATGAAAGGTGTCTCCTACCCAGTAAAAGACAAAAATAGGAGGAATTTGATAACCAGGCTCTCCCCTTCCACTTTTCTAACAAGCTGGTGACACGGCAGATTTAACTGGTTGGAGTTGTTTTTAAGTTTTAAATCTCTGAAAAATCCTATAGTAAAATAATAGAACAAAAAGGGTCTGAAGAGCTCAAGACAGATTCCAGAGAACTCCTTCTGGTACTAAATTGTTCATTATACATTTCTGATCTATTTAAAAAACCATGGGGCTGGGGATTTAGCTCAGCGGCATACGTGCCTGCCTGGCAAGCACAAGGTCATGAGTTCAATCCCCAGCACAAAAAAAGAAAAAAAATCATAACCATACATACATATATTTACAGAAAAACTGAAACATACAGTAGTTGACAAAGCAGTAATTGCCCTCACTTTGCATCATACTTGGCATTTTCTGTGTAAATTTGCCCTCCAAATCGGTTCAGCCAACCAAGGAAAAGTCTTGAAAAAAGGGGCTGGGGTCTGGCTCAGCTGCAGGGGCTCCTGAGCATGTACAAGACCCTGGCTTCAAGCCCCAGCAAGAAAAACTTTCACGCCTCTACTGCACATGTACAGACTTTTCTCATGTTGTTATTCTCTAAATATAGTGAACAGCTGAATTTATGGCATTAGAGTTAAAATATACAAGAAACCAGTTAAAATATACAGAAACCAGTCAGTCTCCCATGGACACCAAAAGGCTTCTCTGTTCTACTTCTTTTATTTTTTATTTTTTTGGTGCCAGGGATCAAACTCACAACCTCGCACTTGCCAGGCAGGCAGTTGCGCCATGAGCTAAATCCCCGGCCCTATTCTATTTCTTTTATATAAACAGCATGTGTTACAACCCACTAAATTCATGACCTCTGATGGATCTTTAACGACAGTTTGAAAATCACAGGTGTGACCAGGGATTTAGCTCAGTGGCTCAGTGTCTGCCTGGCAAGCATGAGGTCCTGAGTTTGATCCCCAGTACCCTCCAAAAAAGAGAAAACAGAAAATTGAGATTAAAGCACTGGTTCTGTGGAATGTTTAGACTGGCCTTGAACTCGTAGTGACCCTCTTGCCTTGGCCGCCCGAATGCTGGGGTTACAGGCATGTACCACCATGCCCGGCATCTTTTGGAAATGCTATTAGTAACATGCAACCTTACATTCTAATAATTTTAGTTGTCATTTTCATAGTCTTCTCATCTGATCCCCACAACAGTACTGTAAAGTAGAGACTGGTTTTCCTATTTTAAGAATGAAGAAAGTGGATCAGGGGTTTAGCTCAGCAGTGTAAGTGCCTGCTTGGCAAACTCAAGGTCATAAGTTCAATCCCTGGTGCCAAAAGAAAAAAAAAAAGAATGAAGAAAGCTTTGCAGTAGGGAAATAACAGAACCAAGATTCAGACCTAGACTCTAGATCTTGTGCAATTAACCTCTAAGCTGAGACTCACTCTCTGTACGTGTTGGGATACTTTTTAAAGTGGTAGTAGATGCTTGGCGGGCAGCCTGCTGCAGTGAGACAAGAACTGGAGTTAAGAGTCTGCCTGGGTTCGTGCCCCATTTCTGACACTTCAAGGTGGTAGGATACTATGGGCAGTCCCGTAGTATCTGTGGGCCTCTTCTTTCCAGTCTATAGTCCGACAGGGTGGTTGAGACTATTATAAAGGCCCATTTCAGCCCCCAAACTCAGTTCTAGGGCAAAAATTCCCGCTCCACTGATGTAAACAATTCAAGAGTGCGGTTGCATATATACAAAGCCCTTTCTCAAAGCAGCGGTCATAAAGAACCCCAGACAAGAGTAGTAAGATGACGCCTCGGTGGGAGACAGCTTTCTGCAGCGTAGACACGGTCAAGACGCTGGGGACCTCTGAGGAACTGAGGCGTGATATGATTTACCCCAGCTCCTCAGAGACAAATGAACCAAAGGAATCCGAGTCACTTAAACCAGTAATTTGAACCTTTTAGAGAAGATATAGCAAAGTCCCAACACCACCATTAACCCTGAATGAGGTTTTAGTTTAGAAAAAATAATTCACACATAAACACTTTCTGTCTTAAAGGAAAAACACAGTAACGTGCGTGCCACATGTTCGCCACCACTGACTCAGACAGTGACGCTCTCCCTTTTCTCATTTTCTTTACTTTTCAGAAATTTGGAGAGCTTGTAGTGACCAAAGAATCAAAGGCCTTGATGGGACTGTATCATGGCCAAGTGCTATGCAAGAAAAATAAATTCGGAGCTCCACAGAAGGAAGTTAAGTAAGTTAAACTCTGTCGGATGAACTTTATTGTGTTCAGAGCTTATAGACAGCTCCGAAGTGCTCCAGAAGCAGATTGTACGCCAGTGTATTAACTTGGCCGTGGCCTCAGCGTCCTGTGTTCTGAGCACAGTAGAGGCTTTCTTCCTACCAGGAGCACTTGGCTTTGAAAGCTCTGCCTCTGCTCTTCTCTCGGTCCACAAGTGACTCCTGGAGAGCTCTCTTGCCTCATACCGCTGTCCTCCATGCAGCCCACACTGTTCAGTGGTCTCTCTCTCTACCTAAGTGCCACCTCTAGGAACCTGCTCTTCTCCCTCATTAAAAAATGGAAAGCCTCATTGAATTGGTAAAGTTTTGTGCTTTTTCCAGCTTACAACCTAAGCAGTGGAGACTGTACTTGGCCCATCCTGTCAGAAGCCTCTCTCAATGTTCTGCTGCCTAGTAGCGCTGCAGCTTATGAGGTTGACTGATGCCCTGAAACTCTCCCTCGAGCTCAGTGCTTCTCAACCTGGGCAATTTTGCCACCTCCAGGGGACATCTGAGTGACAACACTTAGTTTTCACAAGTGGGGAGGAAGGGTTGCTCCTGGCAAACCCCAATGCACAGGACAGCCCCCAAATAAAAATTTTCAAGTCCAAAGTATCAGTAGTGCTGAAGTTGAAAAAGCCTGTACTAGATGAATTACTGGTGAAGGATTGAAGAGAAGCAGCGAACATTATTGCCCTCTGTGTCCTCTCATCTTTAAGGAAATTACAACCCAAGATAGATTAAATGCGTAAGAACATGGAGTGAGACAGGTAAGATTGTAGTCAAGAGGGCTGATTTCCAAATAGAGACAACCTTATCCCCTTCCCCAGCACGGGGCAATAGGTACCCGTGAGGCCCTGGTGGAGTTTGCTCCACCTAACATTGATGCTAAAGTACAATGATGGCCACCTAAATTTACATCTCCTGACACTTCCTGCAAAGACCAAACAGATTAACAAGGAAAACAAGCCCATTCTCCACACAGCATAAACAGAAGTCAGAGAACTGTTGCTAACTCCTCAGAGGGGCTTTACTGCAACAAGAAGGAAAAGAAGTAAGAAACAAGAATATTAAAAGTGGGCTGGGGATTTAGCTCAGTGGTGTAAGCGCCTGCCTGACAAGTGTGAGGTCATGAGTTCAATCCCCAGTACCGAAAAAAAAAAAAAGAAAATAAAGAATATTAAAAGTATTACAAAATTTCAAATCTAAGACCTATGTCCACCTCACCTCATCTTCTCTCTCTCATCCCTCCATGTACACAAAAGATGTTCAGTTCTTTCTCTTTGCAGCAGGAAATGGAACTCTTAGATGAAGAGACCTAGTTTGCTGCTCCTGACTGAATACAGGTTTCCTGTTGTGTTCAGATGGTATATAAAACCACCTGGAGAAATTAGTATTATATACCAAATACACAAAAAGAGAGGCAACATCCGTTAAAGCAAATGAGATGGGGAAAAAAAAAACAACCAAAGCACCGTAACTCACGAAAATTCTCCCCCTAGAGCAACCACAGTGCAGAAGAAACTACCATTTCATAAGCATTTACAGTTACGACAAAAATCACTTTAAATCAGAAATTTAAAAACTCAGAACAAAACAAGATGGAGAAAGAATTGACCTAACTTGGGGAAGAAATTAAAGAAAAGATAGCTGATAAACGTGTATTATCACAAAGCTTCCCTTGAGAGATGCTCCTGAGACTTGCCGTTAGGTTGCCTTTTTAGGATTTGAATATGATTTTCAAGCATAATCAGAATGATCAGGACTCAAACTGTGTCCCTCGGTAGCGCTGAGGTGGGTCTACGTACTGTGAACTTGGGCAGCTGGGCAGAGGGAGCCAGCCCGAGGCCGTGGCCCTAAACTACATCCCCAGCCTTTTTTTTTTTTTTTTTTTTTGGTGAGACAGGGTCTTGCTGTGAGCTCAGGGCTGTCTTTGAACTCACTGTGTCACCCAGCCTGGACTCAAACTTGTAGCAATTCTCCTGCTTCAGCCTCCCAAGTGCTGGGATTACAGGTGTACACCACCATACTCAGGTATTCTCTTTATTTTTGAGACAGGCTCTCACTGGGTCACTAACTTGCCCAGCCTGGGTTCAAATTTTCAGTCCTCCCACATTACTATAGAATGTAATTCTCTAAAATTCTTGTTACTTATTTACTAAATGGTATATTGTTCCAAGAGAACAATCACATGTGATCTCTGGTCCTCAGAAAGCTTAGTATTTGAGGAGGCAGAAGGGTGTAGATGAAACCATTGCAAAATGCCATGGGGTAAATCAAGTGGCAGAGAATTTGCAGAGGACCTGGGTGAAAAAGGGAGGGATGCACATGAGTAGAGGTGTGTGGGGGAGGGGGAGGCCTGGAGCAGAGACCTCTGAGCTAATGGAGATGTGGGTTGATAGAGGTATGGGTTTCTGGCAGCAGAGGTAACTAGAAAATGTAAAATCACTAGAAAATAATTAACACTTAAGAAGAGAAGGTAGTCTAGAAGTTAGCGTTTGTTTAGAAACCCATACTTGCATTCACTTAAGCTAATACGAAGTTGGTTTTGCTTTCCATGATCTCCAAGCACAGCTGAAAAATAGTATAGTTCTGTCTCTTTGGGAAGACCAATTCCTTTAGACACAACAGATTTTTGCATTTAACTTTAGAATCAGTTATCTAAGGATATGGTGGTCCATGCCTATAATCCCACCTACCCAGGAGGCTGCAGCAGGAAGATCCCGAGTCCAAGGCTATCCTGAGCGATTTGTCTCACCATAAAAGGGAAAGGGACGTAACTCAGGTGGAAGATTTGCCTCGCATGCACAAGGATCAGTTCCCAGCACTGAAAACAAAATTTTAGCGCTGGATTTGTGTAGCTGGAAATGATTTGCAGCACCTCACAGGTGATTCATTGGATGATAACGTGGGCAACCTCCCGCTTTCCCCAAAATGAGCAGAAGCTGTTTATGGAAATCATCTCTCTTTTCCTGTCAGACAGCTGGCCATTCTTGGAGCAGGGCTGATGGGAGCTGGCATCGCACAGGTCTCCGTGGATAAGGGAGTGAAGACCCTGCTTAAAGATGCTACGGTAGCTGGGCTGGGCCGTGGACAGCAGCAGGTGTTCAAAGGGTAGGCCGCCGTCTGGGCTTTTGTTTGTTGGTTGGTTGGTTTGTTTGAGGGGGTGAAAGTGTCATGGTTTGGTTGTGCGCACGTGCGTGTGTGCATGCGTGTGTGTGTGTGTGTGTGTGTGTGGTTGTTACCATCATAGATTCTTTTTTCTAGACATACTAATTCCGTCTTCATTTCATTTTGTTATAGCTTTCATGACCTTTTTCTTCTTTTTTTTTTTTTAAATTTGGTCTTTTTGAGACAGGGTCTCGCTGCAGTGCAGGCTGGCCTTCAACTTACTTTGTAGCCCACACTGATCTTGAACTGGCAACAGTCCTCTTGCCTCAGCCTCCTGAGTGCTGAGATTACAGGCCTGTGCACCACACCTGGCCTTGTGGCTCTTTAACATCCCCGGAGTCTGTCCTAGTCTTTGAGTGCAGAAAAGGAAATCTTTTCTAGTAGATACTTTGTTTTCTGTTTTGTGTTGTTTTCTTGGTGGGTAGTTTAAACGCCATTTGTTTCACACTTTTGGTATCAGACTGGAAAGTCTCAGGTCTGTGGCCTTGGCTGTGGACTTTGGGGTAGGGCTTGTGGGACCAACAGGACCCCCTCTGTTGAGACAGCTGAGGCTGGAGGGCATGTGGGGTAATTGCGGGGTCAAGGCCCGGCCAGGATCAGTACTCATGGGCCTTGTGTCTCCTGGCTGAGGTAACAGAGCAAGTCACTTCCTGGTAATACCCAAGGGTTTGCAGACTGTGTCTCCGTCTTACCTCTACTATGATACAAGGGACTGTCATCCTCTCCCTCGACACCTGGGTCCTCACTGCCCACACACTCTGCCAGTTTTGCAGAAGGAAAAACAGAGCAGCAGCTTGGCCAGACTGAGGCTGGTATCAGCATAGCCTTCCGCTCAAACGTGATGGCTGAGCTGGCTCCCATAGACCGTCCCACTCGTGCCTTTGAGCTGAGTGAGCCTTTTTGTTTCCTAAATGGATTATGTAGCATAAGCACATTGTCATCCCTCACCTGCAGAGGAGCCCATACACTGCTGACTGGGACCTGGCGGCCAGGCATGTCAGCAGATGACTGCAAGATAAAAAGAAGTTACAGTAAAAGTCCTGATCCCACAGCCTACAAAAATGGCAGAAGCTGGATAAGACAGCACCATTGCTCTGATGCAAACAAGTATCCAAAAGTAATATCTCATGTCATTACCAAAGTGTGAAATTGCCGAGGTAGAATAGCCTGTGACCTCTTCTGAAGGCACTCTCCAAGTTTCCCTTTTTGTCTCAGAAACCTAAGCTTTAGAGGCTGCAGCTCACCATACTGTTGCCTTGGGACGCATTTCCTGTCTCCTCCTGGAAATGGTTTCATTTGCCTTTAGAATTAGAGTAATTCAGCCAGGTGTGGTGGCACACACACTGAGGAGGCTGAGGCAGGAGCTCAGAGGTGAGTTCCAAGCCAACCAAGTTACTTTTTTTAATTATAAAAAAAAGAGCAGCTAATAGTTTTGTACGCTGACAGGTCTGTTGTCTGCTGACTGTTACTGCAGTTGTCAGAAACCAGGAGATGCAAACCCACCCTTTTAAGACCTGACTTGGATACTTGTTTTACTCTTTTGGCTAAGGAGCTCACAATGAAGTTGAGCTTCATAATTCCTTCAGAGGAAAGCTCCAGGTTATTTATTATGAAAGTGGTCACACTGCTCCTGAGAGCGTCTGCTTTCCTTGGCAGTAAGCAGTACCTAGTTAACCTAAGTCTGAGTAGCAGGAATCTTTATTAGCTCCCAGCAAAAAGGAGGAAGCAAGAGTTAGTATTTTATGCAGCCAGTGCAGCGTGCTACTAGGCGCTGAGTGGAAAGCAGATGGAGAATATGAGAAACAGCTCGGTCTCTGCTCTCCACAAGGGAACAGGTAGAGGGCAGCACAAAGTGACACAGAAGCGAGGAGAGTGACCCCCAGTGTGGGGGCCTACTTGGGCTGGTTCCCTGGGAGGGGCAGAATCAGCAGACTGTTCTTCTGTTTCACTGTTCTTGTGTTATTTAATACTCACGGCAGACAGCTGTTTTATAAGGGTCACAGCTATGTAAGTTGGGCATTTAGAGTTTTGTAGAGGAAGAGCATGTACTCGGAAGTCAGCCTGTCAGAATGTGAGTACCGTCTCTTCATGTTTCTCTGCAACCCCTTGGGTCCTTTTTGAGCAACTCAGCCCCTCAAAATGGGGCCTCACAGAGCGAGTGAGAAACACAGTGACACTGAGTGCCAGTCTCCTTCCCCTCTGAGTAGAAATGTTTTTTCTAGGTTGAATGACAAAGTGAAGAAGAAAGCTCTAACGTCATTTGAGAGGGACTCCATCTTCAGCAACCTGATTGGGCAGCTCGATTACCAGGGTTTTGAAAAGGCCGACATGGTGATTGAAGCTGTTTTCGAGGACCTTCATATTAAGCACAAGGTGCTCAAGGAAGTAGAAGCGGTAAGGAGCCCATTGTGCTTAATTAAAGCCAGTGGACTGAGTGGAGGACACTGAGGTGGGGTTGGTTTCCAAGGGAGCAATGGGGGGAATCAGGATTCCTCACATAGGCTGCTCATTTCCAAACACAGAGCTTTAGGAGCATGATGTATTGCCGGAAGTCAACCCAAGGCCTCGAGCACGTTAGCCCTGCACTCTGCCACTGAGCTGCACGTACTCTGTGTATTTAAAAGGTGAAATCTAAAGCCTAAAGGAAGAAAATTAAGTAGTTTATTAACCCAAATCCAGGGTTCATTAGCCTTGTTCCTATGGGAGATCAGTCACCCAAACCTACATGTAACCTCCTGGAATTCGGCCAGCTGTCTTGAGATTTTTTTTTTTTTTTTTTATTAGCCATGAGTTGTAACCAGACTTCTTCAGGTCTCAGCAGCAAAGGACATAAGGGGGAGCTGGTTTCTCCAGGAAGAGTTGGGTGCTGGTTCATGGAAATGCACTCTGCCCTGTTCCTCTCCATAACCAGTTGCCGAGATGGAATGACATGACCAAGTGCAATGGAGGTTAGAAATAAAGCCAGGCAGCTCCGTCAGGGACAAAGTGCAGTAACGGAACACAGATTCCATTACTGGAGTCAGCTGAGGGGAAAAATTCAAAAGAGCCAGGTACATTTGTATCCCATCTGTGCCCAAGGATCTTGCAGCTTACAGATTCAGATGATATAACTGGGTCTTGAGGGACACCGCTAGGTCACAGGCAGGGACGTGCTCCCCACAACCAAGATGAAGCAGGGCGCTCTTACCAACTAGGACATGGTATTTGCTCCTGGAAGATCTGGATGTGGTGATGTCACAGTGGATACTATTGGCCTTTGGGAGCCAGGAGTCCAGGAAAAAGAGACAGGAGTTGAGTCAACTCAAAAGTACAGACTAGAAACAAGTGAAGACAGTAGTTAGAGCAGAACATAAAGTTAAGGGAGACATGAGGTGGGACAGCAAACCTGGAAGGTAGAGAGGAGGTAAAAGCCACAGCTTGGGGGACAGCATGTGCTCTGTAGAGGAAGCCGCACCCCAGTACGGCTCCTGAGGTTCTTGGGATAAGGACCTCAAGAGGATGAGAAAATTACAGACAAAGCTGGGGTCAGGTGGAGCCCTTGTTCTCCTGATGGGAGGAAGGAACTGCTCAACAACTGTGGCACCTTTATTTATTACTGGGAAAGATGATGTCAATTTCAGCCCCTCTGCCTAGCAACCCATTGCTTGGCAGGCCTGGGCCCCCTGCCTCCTTGGTGCTGGAACAACTTGTTTACATAGCTTGTTTTGGTCTCTTTGTTTTTTCTGGGCTTGCTTGCTTGAGCCCCACACATGTGATCAATCATCAGTTTAAAGGGCTCCCAACATATCCCTCTTTTTTGTTTTGTTGTTGCACAGGACAGGTGGTCAGTTAAAGGTGGAGGAGCTGTGTTTGAGAACACTAGATCTTTTAAATGCAGTCCAAAGATTTTAAGTCCCTGCATTCTGTACTTGAAACCCTGTGCAGTCCATTAATCTGTGACAGTAGTCAGCTACCAGTGTAGCTGGCAACTGCCAAAAGGAATTAGTGATTTGAGTTTCTTTTTTAACATATTACTTTAGCATTGTTTTATATACTTCTAGTAGTTGTACGTTTTCTGCAAGGATGTTCAAGACCAAGCTAAAGTGACACCTGTTTTGAATACAATCAATTTTTGTTGTCTGTCAAGGTCAGTTAAGTCTCCTCAGGAACCTTGGAACCAACTATAGCATCTCTTAGTTCTGTCAGTGTCAACCATTTGGATGAGCCATGGCCATTGCTTGACCAAGTTGCTTTCTGTGAAAGCTTGGAAGATCTTTTCTCCTGGTGACTCTCCTTAGGCACAGCACTTTCCTCAGTGGTCTCACAGTCTTCTTGATCAGAAGACCAGGGACTCACCGAGTATAGGATGATGCGGCAGAGGTTCTCTTGTATCCTGCGTCCTCATTGACCTTGGAGGGCTAGGGCCAAAATATTGGCTGTCCTCTTGGCCCATCTGTCTCTCTAATTGTTGGTCTCCAAACCTCAGTTGTTGAACATCCAGAAGAAAAGGTTGATAACAGTATAATATAGTTAGAAGCATTATCATCTTACCTAAATATCAAACATCTTACAACATAAAATAGAACCAGTATTTTTTTAACAACCATGGCTGTTTTAACATTTGAATACCTGTGGAATATTAACAAACAGTTACATATTTTACACAAAAAATTGGAAATCAAACCATATACGGTGTTTTAGCATAAAAACCATGATAACATTTTGTAACACACTTCAATTTTCATTTTGACATCAAATTTCTCCTTTTTGATTAATCATCCTTATCTAATACATAAAAGATTTTACCTAACTTGTTAATGTTTAGTGGGATGTAGATCTCATAAGCATTTGTTAGAGGCAGAGGTCTGAATCTGAAACAAAAATTTGTCACCATAAACAATCTATTTTTACATTTTCAAAGACCTGTACATCTGGAAGCATGAATACATGAATGCACCATGAGGTTAACAGCAATCGTTTGTCATAACCATATGAAAACCTTTGTACGGGCATTTTTAAATCAAAAACCTTTTGTATTATTTCTTTTAATGATGACCAATGTGAACATATTACAATATTTATATAACTTTAGTTGTGGTGTCTCCCGTAAGGCTATGGAGATTGCTAAGGCCTCCAATCAATGAGCAAGAGCTGGTAAAATGTTACCAGGTGGCCACTTTCTTACTTATCAATTGAAGTCCCATCCAACAGTCCCAACCTCAAGGGTTTTTTGTTTAATCATTTTTGTAATATTTTTTTCTTAAAACTCCAATCATAACATTTAACATTATTTTTGAACAATGAGAGACTCTCAAGTTATGATAAGCAACAGTGTACATTACATTTACACAGTTGACTTTAGCATCATTTTGACTAACTGGGAATCCAGGAAGAAGCATGTTTTGTAATTCTATAACTCAAATAAACCTTGATTAAATGATCTATAAGTGCAAAGGAAAAAGGAAAATTGCTGAGCTCAAAATAAAAAGAACAGCTGTTCACAAACGGACAAATGGACCAACATGGACAGACAATCTGTACAGATTCAAACAGACGCAGAAACAAATGCAGAGTTGTCGGTGTCCACAAGAACTCTCCAAGTTCCTGGGGGATATTTCATGCCCCTTTGCTAAGCTAGCTAGCTTCTTATACCCCGTGTCCTCGGGGTTGAGACACCTGTCACCGCCACACTCTATGCCCTCAGGGCATTCCTCAGGTGCTCTACCGGGGCACTGGGTTCAGGCGCTTGTGCTATTGGCTCCACAAGTGGGGCGAGCACCAGCTCAGTGACTTCCAACAACAGCTCAACAGACTGGACAAACAGATACACAGATTTACAAACATCTTTCACAATCAGAGTGCACTCAAATATATGTTAGCCAAATTGAATTTACAATTATAGAATTTGTAATTTGGGGGCTCGGGATTTAGCTCAGTGCCATAAGCACCTGCCTGACAAGCACGAGGTCATGAGTTCGATCCCCAGTACTGGGGAAAAAAATTTGTAATTTTAAATAGATTAGTCAGATTTGTTGTAGATCAATTAGCAGAGATCTCTTATAGAAGAATTTGAAAGAAAATCTTATCTATAGTTAACATTTTTTTTTCAAATTTAAATTGTGAGCACATTTATCTACTTTCAGACCTGAAAAGTATTAAGAATTTTTGTGGTAAGGTATAAAGAAAATGAAAACTGCATTTTATATTTCAGTACCTTGGGCTCTCTTGTGAGTAGGTGGTGCTCCTGCTCCGGGCTGGAGGCCCCACTGTCGTTGGGGATCTGAGCACAGTGCAGTGTAAACTTTTGGTTCATAAAGTGTGTGCACAGGTGATAGGAAAAACCAGGCTGGCTTTGGCAGGGCAGAGCCGTGTCCCACCTCTCTAATAAGTATCAGAAGATCCAGAATGCTTAGATACCCTTTCCTTATTTATAGATTTTCCAATTTTTGTCAAGGGAAGAATAACCAATTGAGCAATACAGTAATCAATGGAGATTTGAACTGTGTTTTGAGTAGATTGAACCATAACCCTGATTCCTCCTTGCTTGTGAAACAAGCAACATTGTTTCCTTACAGTCCTTGTCTTGCTCAAACTCTAGACTCAGTGGAGGCTTTGGTGCCCTCCCCTGCCTGGGGGCCTGTGAGAAGTAGCCAGAGGAGCAGAGAGCAGCAGTTTTATTAAATAACCCTTTAAAATCTGTAGAGGTCCAGCTAGGTTTGTGTTGGTTTGTTGTTTCCCTAGTCTTGCTCCAAGCTGTTTTTCAGTTTCTTCCCAAGTATGTAAATTTACAATTTCTTCTGGAGACAAACTCAAAAAATTTAGCAAGCTTTGTACTATCAGTCTATTGACAACTAAAATTGACTTAAGAAAGCAGAAAGGACCTAAATAAACATAGAGTTACATTAATTGCAAATTTGAAACAAGTGTCCTTGTTGAAGTAAACAATCTTGAAAAACAGTGGAGTTTAAGAATTTACACTATCAGATATCAAGACTTAGTACAAAGCCATAGTGAGACAGTGATATGCTGGAGCCAGCCTGTTATCAGCTCTTGAGAGCCAATGTTGAATTTTTAGAATTTTTAAAGGTTAGTTGTTGTTGTATTGGTTATTTGAAATTATCTTTTTGTAAGAGCATTTCGTAAACAGAAATCAGCAAACCACAAATCAGGACCACATTACCCCCCAACCACTAGGAGTCTGCCAGGCCACGCAGGGCCAGGCCATCCCTTGGAAACCAGCCGTCTGAGCTGTCACATCTCTACTGTTTGGCAGGGCTGCTGCAGGCCCTGCTGGAAGTTTTTCTTTTGTAACAGTTTTGAATTGACATCCAGTGGCCCAGTGATACTGTCTCTACACTTTGAACAGATAGTTGAAGGTTTTGCTGAATGGACAGTTAGTGGCTCAGTTAAGGTTATCAGGGTGGCAATCATGCTGCTATATTTAGCGAGGTCATGAGTTCAATCCCCAGTACCAAAAAATAAATTAATTTTAAAAAAAAAAACATACAACAAACAGTTTCTTACACATTTGTAATTCTCTTGGATAGGTTTGTCCCATAGTTAGACAGCTGATATAAACAATACACCTTTTTTTTTTTTTTTTTTTTTTAGGGTAAGGGGGTTTCTCTCAGGCCCATTTATAACTGGCCCTAGAGAATAAGGGAGATTCAATGCCCCACTCTTTACACCTGTTGAAGCCAATATCAATACACTCCAGTGATGACTATTGACCTGTACCCATGCACTTCTCCCCCTAGTTGTGCACACATGAGAAGTGTCCCCTCGCCCTCAATCTCTTACCCGGTCCCAGTTCAGGCGCCATATGCCACGACCCAGTGTGGCTCCTGAGGTTCTTGGGGTTAAGGACCGGTGAGAGAATGAGAAAAATGAAGAGACAAAGCTGGGGTTAGAGCTTCCTGATGGGAGGAAAGGAACTGCTCAACCACTGTGGCACCTTTATTTATATACTGGGAAAGATGATGTCAATTTCAGCCCTTCTGCCTAGCAACTCCTTTGCCTGGCAGACCTGGGCCCCTTGTCTTGGTGCTGGAACAACTTGTTTACATAGCTGGTTTTGGTCTCTCTTTTTTCTGGGCTTACTTGCTTGAGCCCCACACATGTGCTCAATCTCCAGCTTCAATGGCTCCCAACAGAGGGGAGGAACCGGGGAAGGGAAGGAATAGGGGTGAGGAAGGAGAGATCACAAACTTTCAGGCCTGATGTAGATCCTGACAGCAAGAGTTAACATCCATTCATTCAGGTCTTGAAACTTGATTCAAAGCCATCTTTTCAGGGTTTATTTACCCAACGCTGAGACAATCTTTAGGTCAGGACTAAGTGACTTTATGAAAGGCCATATGTATTCCCCTTACTGGACAAAATACCTGACACCAACAGCTTGAAGGAGGAGAGGTCTGTTTTGGCTCACAGCTTCAGTGGCTTCAGTCCATGGTCAGCTGCTCCCAAAGCAGAAGCAGCACAGTAGAAAGGCCTGGCCAAGGTGAGCCTCTCACCTGTGGCAGCCAGGAAACACAAAGGGGAGTGAAAGCCAGTGTCAAGAATGCATCCTTCCAGGTGATGCCCATCATGTCCACCTCTCTGACCCAGCCATTCCGCTACAGAATTCCTCACTGGGTGAACTCACTGATGAGTACAGTGATCCAGTCACCTTCAAAACATGAAGTTTCATGGGGACATTTAAGATCTAAACTGTCGGAGGGGAGGGGAGAGGAAGTAAAAAGGACTGAAATGTGATGTGCATGTACCAGTAGCCTGTGGTGAATACACTGTATACATTGTGGATCACAGACATACACTATTTAAAAAATTATTTTAAAGATATAAACAACAGGCTGAGAATACAGCTCATTGGCACAGCACCTGCCTGGCAAGTGCAAGGTCCTGGGTTTGAGTCTCGGCAACAAAACCCAATGTAAACAGTAAGACCATAGCTAGAGGAAGGTCGAGTGGGAAGGGGACAAGGGCAGCGCTCCCCCACTCGGAACCCTCAGGTGTACAGTGAGTGTCTGAGCGAGCAGCAGCTGCTGACTGGGTGGCTGTGGGGAGAGGCTGGGCCAGGGCCTGGTGTCACTCACTAGCTTTGCTGTGGACTCTGTCATCTCCCAGACCTATGTGACACATTCTCCAATGCTTTTACCCTGCAGGTGATTCCAGATCACTGTATCTTTGCCAGTAACACTTCTGCTCTGCCAATCAAGGAAATTGCTGCTGTCAGCAAAAGACCTGAGAAGGTAAACTGAGTGTGAAAAAAACCCAAAGTGGTTTCCTGCTGCAGGCTAGGTAAGGCTTAAAACACGAGCAGAAGCATCAGTGTGGACTGCGAAGTGGGCAGGGTAATTCCTAGACACTGGGCACAGGAGAGCGAAGGCCATGACCAGTGTAAGACATAGGAACAAGTGAAGTACAACTGAAATACACTGCTCTAGGTGATTACATCCCTGATGGATATTATTTTTTAAGTTCAGACTTTAAAATCTTCCTTTCTCCTACAATCAGACATTGAAGGATAGGCCCTAAACAAAGAAGGCTACTCCAAAATACCAGTCAGCTACATAGCAGAGTCTGGTGACCATTTAAAACAGGTTAGGTGGGCGAAAGGAGGGTTGGGGCAAGCAGGGATGTGTCCACCTGTGAGTTTCCTTTGACCATCTGCCCAGGACATGGCAGCTGGTACAGAAGTACTTCCAGTGAGAATCTAGAATGAGGCCAAAAAAGTAATCTTTGTTGGGCCGGTGATATAGCTCAGTGGCATAAGCACTTACCTGGCAAGCACAAGGTCCTGAGTTCGATTCCCAGTACCAAAAAAAAAAAAAAAGGAAGGAAGGAAAGAGAATAGATCGAGTCTTACAACTCAACTATACTAAAATAAACATCAATATTAGGAAAAAAAAAAAAAGAAGAAGAAAGTTATCTTTGTTCAACCCTAGTAAGTAAAGGGAGCTTCGGTCATTCAAGCAAAAATAAAACACCTCAGGTGTCTAGAGGATTGCTTGTTGACTCAGTTAACAGGAACCAGACAGTGGTGGGCAGGAAATACAGGAGACTTTTAACACATTCACACGTCTCACTGTCAAGCAGCTCAGAACCCGGTGGCACATGCTTGACCTAGCACCTCCCTGTGCAATCAGGCTCCATGACAGTCCCATCCAGTAGGACAGTGTCCAGCCACGTGTGTACCCCCAGTGGTCCAAGCCGCAGGGGACATGGTAAGCAGCTGAAATCACGAATGCAGTCTGCATACCAAAAACATAAAAGCCTCTCCCTTCTCAGAGCCTCACTGGTGTAGGACCAGCCAGCAGGCCTGAGAGGATGCGGGGCCCTGATGGAGCAGGCTCGAGGCGAGGCAGCAGGAGACAGCTCAGAGGCAGCAGTGACAGCTGGCAGTCACACTGCCAGTTGGTTTCTGGGAAGACACCGTAAGCACATAAAAGCTGTTTACAGACTTTGCAGGTGGACAGTGTGGACACAGAGCGCCTTCACAGCTTTTAAAATCAGCATAGAGGAGAGCCAGGCACGGGTGCACACCAGTAATCCCAGCATTGACTCAGGAGGCTAAGGCAGGAGGATCATGAGTTTGAGGACATCCTGGACTACACAGTGAGATTTGTCTGGGGGAAAAAAAAAATCCGCACAGGAGAATCCATTACTGTTGATTTGACCTAATGCCTCCCTGTGCAGTGGAGCAGGCCATGCGCTTGAGGGGTCCACATCTCCAGGTTTTGGGTTTTTTGCTTTGTTTTGCTTTTATTTTGTTTTTTGGTGGTCCTGGGGATTGAACTCGGGGACTTGCGCATGCTAAGGGAGTTCTCTACCACTGAGCTCTAACCCTGAGCCCTGAGATGACTTCTGTCACCTGCTCATCTTATGCCATTCATATTCCAAGTAAGGCCACAGGTATACAAGTGGCTCAGCTCTCTCACCAGCATCATTCCTGGGACACAGGACCTTCACTGATGCAGTGGGACAGTCCCAGCAGACTAGGATAAGTGGTTGTCTTTGTCACAACTTCGGGTGACCAAAACATATTTTGCTGATCTGTGTGGTACAGTCCAAAGCCCCTGTGTCTAACATTCACATGTGATGCTAATGGTGACGGTCTGGGCACTGCACTGTGGAATCAGTTTAGTGAATCTTAAGTGCATCTGCGTATGGAGAAGTGTTACCGAAGCCTAGTGTCCTGGCGACCCGTCAGTGTGAGGGCCAATATGTCCCTGACAGTCCTGTGTAGTAACCAACTTCTCTCGTCTCTTGCCCAAAAATGTAGACAGACCCTCTCACCTAAACCATCAGCATCAGTACTGTGAGTGGAATCTTCATTCATTTTTCCCCAGTAAATGCAGTGTGACCTTTGGCCGTGACTTTGGCAGTGACTGTGGGTAGTGTCAGGGACCCTGAGAAGCAGAGGGAAGGAGGACTCCGAGCTTGCCCTGAACATGCCACACTTCCCGCCAGAGCCCCACAGGCCAGCTGCCCGACTCGGCAGCCCCTCCCCCGCCCGCCTTCTCCTGGCAGAAGAGGCAGGTGTGTGCTCTCCTGGCACTCTTCAGTCTCTTGGCTTTGGCTCCTTCGCCAGGTGATCGGCATGCACTACTTCTCCCCGGTGGACAAGATGCAGCTGCTGGAGATCATCACAACCGAGAAAACAAGCCAGGACACGACCGCGTCCGCCCTAGCTCTTGGTCTCAAGCAGGGCAAGGTCATCATTGTAGTTCAGGTAGGGATCTCTGACAGAGTGGCCTGTTCCCCACAGCTCTAGAAGGACTCCTGGGACCTCTCGGCTTACTTATTTCTATCCTGGGCAAATGTCCCAGCTTCTGCTATGTTGTCCCTTGCTGTCTCCACGGGACAGGCAGGAGCGGGAGTCTCTGGGTTCTCTTAGCTACGCCGCACCTTAAAGACATGCAGGAAACTGCTGGGCTGGCCGCTGCCACTGTGGTTTAATAGCAGGGATCCTGATGGAGATGTTTTGTTTTGCTTTGTTTTTTGTTTGTGGTTTTTTTTGAGACATCCTTGCTATATATTCCAAGCTGGGCTTAAACCCATAGTGCGCCCAGGCTGGCCTCAAACTCACGGTGACCCTCCTGCCTCAACCTCCCAAGTGCTAGGATATACCACAACACCCAGCGTCTGATTGAGATTTTAAACCACCTCAAACTTGAAATGATGAGCTGGGCAAGGAGGCACACACCTGTAACCCCAGTACTCTGGAAGACTGAGGCAAGAGAATCCCAAGTTTGAGCCCAGCCAGGGCAACTTAGTGAGATCCTGTCTCAAAAGAAAATAATAATAAGCTAAGAGTATAGCTCAGTAAGAAGGCACGAGTTGAGTTCTCACTGCCCCCAAAACAATAAAAATGAAAAATTGAAATGATGTCTGTGACAGGGATTTCAGACACAGGTCACTCCAGCCAGAGGGAGCAATGAGCGCTTCTCTCTCCCTGCAGGACGGCCCCGGCTTCTACACCACCAGGTGTCTCGCGCCCATGATGTCTGAAGTCTTACGGATCCTGCAGGTGTGGGGTGCTCTCTCCTCCTCCACTCAGCCCTCCAAACTGAAGCTGTCCCCAAAAGGGTCAGGCTCCTCCACACGCGGGACTCCCGCCTCCTCCCCAACAGGGTCCTGGTGAATCCCTCTTGCACAGGGGTGGGGAGTCACAGGCCGAGGCTGCACCAAGTGGGGCCCCTGGCTTCCCCTCCTGCGTGGTCAGAGCTCTCCCAGCATGCGTGTGCCCACTGCTGCTGGAGGGGTAGGGCATCCTTTCGGCTGGGCTCTGACCTCAGTCACAGCACATGGATCACTGCGGCCCTGCTCTTTGGCAGTAATGAAGTCTCCCCCTCAGTTGTGGTAGTGCCTGCCCTCCCAGCCAGTTTCTCCTTAGTGCTGAGAGTCACAGTTGTAGGTGTGAAGGAAGTGGGTAATTTGTTCATCTCTGAACTTCCTTAAGGTGTTACCGAATTCCCACTTGTGCTTCTCTGAAACAGCGCCCATCCTGAGGCTGGGGCTGGGGCTGGGGCTGGGCTGGGGAGCCTTTCAGTGAGGGACTCTGAGGTGGCCTTACCCTGACCCCCTGCTTCACTTCCTGTCCAGGAAGGAGTTGACCCCAAGAAGCTGGACTCCCTGACAACAGGCTTTGGCTTCCCTGTGGGCGCTGCCACCCTGGCCGATGAAGTTGGGGTGGATGTAGCACAGCATGTGGCAGAAGATCTAGGCAAAGCCTTTGGGGAGCGGTTCGGAGGTGGGAACATTGAACTGCTGAAACAGATGGTGGCCAAGGGCTTTTTGGGTGAGTGGCCACAGGAAACCTGACCAGCCCTATCAGTTACACAGTTCTCAGCAGCTTCCTGCACCCAGGGAGCTGCGAAGGCCCAGAACTGATGGTAGAGCATTTCAGAAATGATTCTATGAGAAACTCTTCTTCCCTTCGGCCTGAAGATTATAGGCAAAAGGCAAAGATCTGGGCTTTCAGATCTCTGCCACTACCGGGCCCAGGTCATGTCAGGTGGACAAACACACCCTGCCCAGATCCTCTTTACACCTGTGGAAGTAGCAGCAAAGTCCCACTTGGCATGGGCCTCCTGCGGCCTGGTGTTGAGGATCTGTAAATTTAAAGCAGTTTTGTGTCTGTGTGTTGTATGTTTTGTGTTTGAGACAGGATGTTGCTAAGCTCCCCAGGCTGGGCTCAAATTTACAGTCTTCCTGCCTCAGCCTCCCAGAGGGCTGGGATTACAGGAATGCACCACCATGTCCAGCTTCTGCCAGGTCTCCTGATGATGACTAAATTGCTAGATTTGGTTAAGACTCCTAAACTCAGAAATACAAAGAAGAGACTAGAACCTCACAGCAGGCCAACAGAGATGAGGATTCTTAGCTATGAATAAAGAACAATAGTAACACTGCCTCCTCCTCTTTTAGGTCGCAAGTCTGGGAAGGGCTTTTACATCTACCAGGAGGGCTCAAAGAGTAAGAATTTGAACTCTGACGTGGATAGTATTCTTGCAAGTCTGAAACTGCCTGCTAAGCCTGAGGTGTAAGTGAATGTGAATGGCGAAGGGCATGGAAGGAAATGGATGTTTCTCTGGAAGGCAGAGCTCCTTCACCTCTCTTGATGCCCTTCATGGTCACCTGAAGAGAGATCACCCTGCAGCTGGCCCTTGTCATGCCCTCAGCCTTGTAGGTACCAAGGTGAGAGGAGGCCAAGCCTGGTAAGGTCCTGCCATCCAGGCATCCCTGGCACGGTCCCCGAGAACAGCTAGGACAGATTATCTCAGCCCCTTTATCCTCCAGCTCTTTATTTTCATTTTTGAGCAACTGATCGTTGCTGGTGCAGGAAATACTGATAACCCCGTGTGAGGCTCTGCTGCAAGTACTGAGTTTCCTGTCTGGCCAAGGGCAGCCTCTTCCACAGGCGTGGCTGGCCCTCCTGGGCAGAGTCCTCTGCACCCCATCCTGCCTGCCTCCACGCTCATCCTCTGGCTAAATTGTCCTTTCTGTCTGCAGCTCCTCTGATGAAGACATTCAGTACCGGGTGGTGACAAGATTTGTGAACGAGGCAGTCACGTGCCTGCAGGAAGGCATCCTGGCCGCACCCGCGGAGGGGGACATCGGAGCGGTCTTTGGCCTCGGTTTCCCCCCGTGTCTCGGAGGTGGGTCTGCAGGTCCAGGCGTTAGCTCTCTGGCCTGGCTCTCTTGTTCTTTAACAAAGTCCTGTTTTTCCCCAGGTCCCTTCCGCTTCGTGGATTTGTACGGTGCCCAGAAGATAGTGGACCGGCTCCGGAAGTACGAGGCTGTCTATGGAAATCAGTTCACCCCATGCCAGCTGCTCCTTGACCATGCTAACAGCCCCAGCAAGAAGTTCTACTAGTGACCAGACCACACCCCGCCCCGTCAGCACTAACCCAGCCGCCCCGGCGCTGGCTGATTCTCCGGCACTGTGTGAAGCATTGGGAAGCGAGAGACCAGGTCGGGCCTTGGCTTGCTCCTTGATCAAAGTGCCTTCTGCGCTGACCATTTCCTTCTGGCGAAGCGTGACTGACTTAGGGTTTGCACTCCGTGTTGGAAGGTGGACCCCTGTGCTGCTCGTTAGCCCAAGGCCCCAAGCAGCAGCTAAGAGCCATGTGGAGCCATCTCTGTTCCCACTGGGGGCCAGCGGCAGCTAGTGGTGGCGAGGGCATTTCTGCACCCAGCCAAATGCAGAACAATAAAGAACAGACTCAGCCTCTGCTTGCAGGTCTGTTTTCTCTTTTCTGGCCTTTCTGGTTTAAGCTTCTCCAGGAAGTGAACTGGAATAAAGCCCTGTGCCTTACGCATAGGAATGTGCTAAGGGAGTCCTAGGTGACAACAGGAAGTGGTGCCAGAAAGCCGGGCCCCAGGTGCCCGGGGCAGCTTGCACCTGACGCCTGGATGCTCTTGGCTGCTCTCGGCAGCACATGGACTTGGGTAACAATGGGAGGAACGGAGATGTGTGCCTGGCTGCCGCAGGTACTTCTTTCCCCACTCAGATTTCCTCAGGATACACTTGTACCCATTTTTCTTGGGGGGGCCTTCTGCATGTTTAGAAGGAAGCTGTGGATGCGTCGTTTCCCTGTACTCAGGAGCTCCGCCTGGCCTCGCTGCCCCTGAGCACGGGAGACACAGGCTCCTGCTGTGGTGGGGGCACACTGAGGCCAGCACAAGGGGCGCCAGTCCTTCCAGCCCCACACTCGCCCTGGCCCTGGCCCCTGGTGTGCGGAGCTCTCACCCCTGAGCTTGGGCAGCAGCAATGCCCATGACGTAAACAGCACTGGCTCCTAACTGGGTCTGGCACAAGGATCCACATTGAGTCCCTGAGCATGTATGGAATCCTAATTCAGCTCCCACTGCCCTCTGCATTCTAAATCTCCATTACCACGGCCTGCTGCCTCTGCCCACTTGCGTCTCCCTAGTCTCACCTCGCACAGGAATGGTGGACGGCAGCGCTAGTGCCACTGAACACTGGCAGCTGCTTGCAAGGGACCAGACCCTAGCACAGACTCTAACACAGCCAGGGGAAGGAGAGAAGTCACTGCCTGCACCAAGACCATCAACAGGTTCATCCTGGGGTGTGGGGGTGTGGCCCTGGGTGTCAGGCTTTCTCCAAGGCAGAAAGATAAACTTGGTGCCAGCTGATGTGTGACCTCTGCCATGTGGGTGTTCCCAGAACACTAGCAGGAGTTGTGCAGGGCTCTTGAGGGGCCAGCCAGGGACTTTCAGAAGACAGTAGGGGCTGCCTTTGGGGACAGTGGGTTGTGCCACATGCACACACCTTCCCAAAGCCCTCTCCTGTGGAAGGCATACACACTCCACGGGTCCTCAGGCTTCCAAGAGAAGCAAGCAGCCAATACCCAGAATTCCTCTTGCAGACTTCAGTGGTCTAGCATTTATTTCACTAGTCCTTGAGGATTCAATAAGCCATCTGTGAGAAAACCCAGTATCTCAGCACAACTGTCTCTGTGCTCTATTCCGACTTCCCTCCCCAGAGCTGAGGCAGGGATAAGGGTCTGGCGCCAGCATGGCTTAGCTACTTTTCGGAAAAAAAACAGGAAATAAATATCTAGGCAGACCAGTTAAGGCAGAAGAAAGGGCTGCCCCTTCTGTGCGCTGACACCAGCGGGTATGAGGAGCGGTGTGGCTCTGGTTGGGAGCTTGTACACAGTGACCAGAGCACTGGAAGGTAACCAGGTCACTGAGCTCAAGATTGAAGGGCTCTTGGCCAGGCACACATCTGTAGTCCCAGCTCCTTGAGAGGATGAGGCAGGAGGATTTTAAGTTTGAAGCAGCCTGGCCAATTTAGCAAGACTGTCTCAAAACAGAAAATCTAAAAAGAGCTGGGCAAGCACGTAGCTCAGTGGCAGAGCATCTGTCTGTCACGCACGAGGCCCTGGGTTCAATTCCCAGTATCACTATAAAAAGGAAAGGCTGAAAGGCACCAAGGTCTCTGGAGTGTGTCAACAGCACAGCACTGAGCTCCAGGAGTGAAAGGCAGTGTCTCCCAAGCCACATGCTGCCATCTGCCCTGACCGTGCCCCCTGCCAGTGACAGGAAACCAGGGAAGGCCACCAAGTGCTCAGACCAAATGCTGGGGGCAAGAGATGATGGGAATGGGGATGATCAACCCCTACTTGTTTCCAGGATCGAGGGGTAACTGTCCTAAATCCAGCTGCTCTTCCCCACGCAGTCAGGAGACTGGCGTCCCAGCCAACAGGACAGACAGCGAAAGCCAGGGCACTGGAGGCGGCCAGGGAGCACCTGCCTCCCCAGCTAGAGACAGCAGCGAAGCTGGGCTCTTCCTAAGTCATTGTCAATGAAACAGGGCCCAGACGTGCAGCCTCTGAGGTGCTGAGCACAGGTCAGTACTTGAGTCATCTGTGCTCGGGGCCAAAAAGGCAACCTAGCAATGAGAAGTCACAGCCCTTACTAGGACAGTGGTAAGACCACAGAGCATGAAGGAAAGCGGGCACTTGGGAATCTGTGCTTCAATTGTGGGCCATTTTCTTCCCATTTCCCTAACCAGAACCTAGAGGGTTATCTGCTGCAAAAGGACTGCAGGAAAGGTGACCCACCTTTGTGTGTGGGTCACCGCCTCTTACACACACACACATGCACACACACATGTACACACACACACACACACGCACCCTGGAATCACAGTAAAAGCCTCACCAGGCCAAGTTCACAGTGGTGCCCCCATCCCCTCCCCACAGACCCTGCACAAAGACAGCAGACACCCTCTGGGTCTGGTGAGTCTCCCCTACATCACTGAGCGTGGCTGCAGAGTGACTGGGTCCTGGCAGACATTCTCCCTACAACAGGCAGAATCCGCCCCTCCAGGAGTGCGGTGCCAGCAGACCCTCAGCTGCTCCCAGAGCCCCGTGCCAGCACTGCAATGGTGCAGCCCTGAGCTGGCAGCTCAGATCTTGGGCCGCCAGCCCTTGATGAACTGCATGATCTTCTTGACCTGTAGCTTGGTGAGGTGGAAGTCGTCGGCCAGGATGTCCTCGCTGAGCTGCACAAAGATGCTGCCATCAATGCGCTCTCGGGCAAAGAAGTTCACCACGTCCTCCGAGAGCCCAATGAAGCGCAGGCTTCGAGAGACTTCCTCCAGGGAGAGCGCAGACAGGTCCGCAGGGGGCTGCCAGGAGGGGGTGTCCCTGGGACTGGCAAGTGTCCCTTCCAGGCACCCTTGGCTGAGAAAGAGGCGGGCTCCTCCTGCCTCAGAGCCCTGCAGAGCAGTTGGTGACAGTGGCGTGGGTGCCTGCCTTGGCACCAAACCTTCGGGCTCAAAAGCCTTGGGGGGACCAAGTGGTGAAAGGCGGGGTCCAGGTGCCCCCACAGCTCTGGGCTCCTGGCAGCACAGCAGCCCAGGCTCTGGAGAGCTGCTCTGGCCCAGCTCAAAGGGATCCAAGGGCTCCAGGGCTGGCTCCTGCCACTCGGAGGATGCCTGGGAGGTGGGCAGAACAGTGGAGTAGGCTCGACCTGGTGAGGCTGGTCCAGGGGAATGAGCGGGGCTGGAGGTAGCCAGGGAGCCGGAGGAGGCTGTGGGCCCAGTGGAGACTGCAGGAGGGCTTGAAGGGTAGGCGGGCCCAGAGAAAGGGTTGAGAGCCCCTAGGGAGGCAAATCGTTTCTGGGGGTGAGAGGGCTTGAAAAGAGCAGGGCAGCCATGGTAGGTCTTGACCAGCGTGTCACCCCCCAAAAGGGAGGTGGTTCGACCACTCAGGGGCTCTGCGAGGGTCCGGGAGGCCTGGCTGGGCTGTGTGGTTGTTGAGGGCTGGGGTCCTGGGGGTACACGGCTAGAAGACTCGCCCACCTTGCAGTCTCCCCACGTACAAGGGTAGCAATAGAGAGAGTAGGCATCAGGTGACGGAGAGCCGCTGCCACTGCGGGAACCCGCCCTGTTGACACAGACAAGAAAGGTAAGCAGAGCCAGGGATTTAGCTCAGTGGCTTAAGTGCCTGCCTGGCAAGCTGGAGGTCCTGAGTTCAAAAAGAGAAGAAAAAGAAAGAAAAAGGTAAGCACAGCCAGAGGGTACATCCTCAGGGTCTCACACACACAAGGCAGTCAGTGCACCACGACTCTGCCAGGTCAGATGCCAACAACTCTGATCACGGCAACCCTAGTGACACACTGGCCCCCAAGGCCTCAGACCTCCCGAGATTGCCCTGGTCCTCCTTCCAGCACCACCCAACCCAGGTGAGAAAATGCAGCTGGGAGAAACCAAACTGAATAAAAATGGGCAGCACCAAGGAGCCCTCGCTCCCCTCTCCCGCTGTAGACTGGTCAGAGGGCCTGGCGCCAGGCTCCCACCCTGTCCCAGTCACACAGGGTAGAAACACAAAGCAGCCGCAGGCCCCAGGCCCTTTCTCAGCTACTACCTGCGCCACAGGGGCCCTGCACTCTGAGAACCCCCCAGATCAGACCTCCAGCCTCCGGAGCCTGAGAACCAGGAGGGAGGGAGGGACTCACCCGCCGTCCAGGAGGCCGGAGGAGTAGTAGGAGAGGCTGGAGCTGGGCGAGTACACAGGCTGCAGCTTGGGGAAGCGGGGCGGCACAGGGGGGCTGCCCGCCAGCCGGCCACTGCCGCCCCGGGGAGGCACGGGGGGCGCGTGGAGCAGGCGGCACTCCTCCTTCACCTGCAGGGAGAGAGTGGGGACCCAGGCTCGCGGGCGGGCGGGCGGGGACCCTCCTTACCCGCACTCGCGCTGCCCGCTGGGCACACCGACCCCTTTGAATCCGCCCTGCGTGCACCCCAGCTGCCCACCCCCTCTAGCCAGCCTGTTTCATCCCCCAACACTCTGCCCACGACACACACACACTGTCTCCTGCTCCCCGACAAACGCAGTAAGGGAAGCTGATGAAAATCCAGACAAGCAGACCCCTTCCTTTCTTGAGGAAAAGGAGAGAAAAGGAAACAGAGCCGGGCCCCAGGGAAAACTTCCTGGCACCCGGGTCCCCTGCGGGTCACGCGCCCCCAAATGCTCTCCGCGGGGTGCCGACAGGCGTGCGCTTTGGGTAACTGGGGGGGGGGGACGAATGCTCGGGAGACCGGGTTAGAAACGCAGCTGCCCTGAGCGCTGGGCCTCCTCGGCCTCGGGGTTAGGGAGCGAAAAGCGCGCTGGAAGTCAGGGTCCCCGATCGCACACCGCACAACCCCCCTCTGCGGAACCTTCTGGAAAACTGTGTCTAGGCTCACCCCAAACTCTCTCAGGCTGGGGCGCTGCTGGCACCTTTGCCCCCAAACTGTCCACACCGCTACCTAGTACCTTCCTACGAACTCCCCGGACTCTTCGGCTCTTTCTCCTCTCCTTCCCCGCGCCCCTCTGCTGCCCTCTCGCCCCTGGACTAGGGTTTTTGGGGCCCCCAAAAGCGGGCTAAGCCACCTCCGCGCACCGTCGGCGACGCAGCGCGGCTCACTCACCGCCTCGGACTTGGGGGGGACGGGCGGTGGCGGCTCTGGCTCGCGCCCCGGCGGCGGGGCGGCCCCGAAGGAGATGAGGTCGGGCGCCGGGGGCTGCCAGGCCGGGCCCTCGGGCACCTGGTGCGCCCACAGCTCCTCGTAGGGGATCTCGGGCGCGCCCGCCCAGTCGGGGCTCACGTATTCCTGCTCGCCGTCGCCAGGGGGCGCCGGAGGGGCCGGGCCGGGCGCGCGGACGAGCCCGGGGGCGCGCGGCGCGGACAGGCAGAGGCGCGCGCGGCGCGGGCTGGCGCAGTCCTCAGCGAGCTCGGCGGGCGCCTCGCGCACGGCCGTGGAGTACTCGTCCGGGTCGAAGCGCTCGCGACAGTAGGAGGCGCTGTCCCGCACCAGTCGCTCGACCCGCGGGTCCCCGGCCAGCAGGCCCTGCGGCAGCGCGAAGCGCGGCGTGTCGGTGAGCAGCAGGAAGTGCAGCGGTGCCGGGCCCTCGCGGCGGAGCGCCAGCCCCAGCACCACCGTCTTGGAGATGATGCTGACCAGCTTGTAGCAGTGGCCCTCCCGTACCGGGTGCAGGTCGTAGGGGTTGCGCGGCGGCCGGCTAGGCACCAGCACGTTCACCGGCAGCCGCACGCGCTCGATGATGGCGCGCACCGTGTGCTCGCCCTCCTGCATCTGCAGCTCCAGCGGGCTGCGCGTGCTGAAGCGGCCCTGGCACTGGAAGGGCAGGCTCAGGCTCTCGTTGGTGCGGTGGTTCATGCAGATGAGGCAAGGCATCTTGCCTTTGACAGGCCTGGTGCCCGCGCCGCCGCCCGCCGTCCCCGCGCTTCCCGGGCCGCAGCCGCCCACCCCAGCCAGCGCCCCGGCGCGGCCCAGCTTGCGCAGCAGCGTGGTGAAGCGCGAGCGCTCCTTGGTCGTCTTCGCGCACAGTATCTCCGCCTGGCCCATGAGTGTGAGCTCGTCACCCGCGTGCAACGTGAAGTTGTACACCTCGCTGTCCTCGCTGAACTCGCCTGACACCACCTGGGGACACCGCAAGATCTCAGCCAGGTCCCGAGGAAAGCCACAAGCCAGCACGGCGGGGCCAGCAGACTTGTGTCCCATCTGCGTCGACGTGCAAACTTACAGGCTTCCTGCAAGACCCTTAGTTACCTCCTATGACAACTCTAACAAGAGTTGCTATGGGATTAGACTGAGCATAGGGAGGCACTCTGAGAGCATTTGGTAAATGGCAGTTTTATGACACGGTCTTTACCATCTGGGTGGTAATAACACTCTGCCCATCCATAAAAGCTACTGTGAAGACAACAGAAACAATGGCTAAGGAAAGGGTCTGTAAGCAGACAAGAGCTTGCGTGCTCGGCAGAGGCTCACCACAGCCACCCACACCCACAGACACCTGGGCAGCCGTCGTGCTGTCAGGCCACCCTGAAAGGCCTCCAATCCAAATCAGGGCTGCCCCTGCCCACACCACCCTGTTCTTCTGACATGGCCCCACTGTCTCAGAAGCTCTCCCTCCCCACCCTAACGGTCACCTTCCAGCCAGAATCAGGTTATCCCTGAGAGAAGGGGCCCTGGGGACACCACAGCTGGTGCCACAAGGACTGACCTTGACGCTGAAGGTGATGGCTTCCATCACAAAGATGCGGTCGGGGAAGACACTTGCCACCTCCTCCACGCTACTGAAGTACCTCACCGGCTCCCGCACATCCCGGGCCTGCTCCAGGAGCTTGAACTTCCCTGGAGAGGGGGATGCAGGCTGCTGAGCCAGGCCTGGATGCATCAGAGAGCCCGAGTCGTCCCTGCTTCTTGGTTCCCTCATCTTAGCCAGTCCCTCTGGAGCCCAGGTTTGCAGAAGGGTAGGTGTGCATTGTATGGGGCAGACAAGCAGGGAGTTGGCCATGTGGCCCAAGTCACAGGGAGAGTTGAGCAACTGAAGCCCAGCAGAGAGCTTGTGTGTGACAAGGCCATACTGCCTGCCCACTGGCTGCAGACCAACCCCTAGCACTGGGACACACCATAGGCCTCTTGTTCAAGCATCCAGGTGGCATCAGGGATGCTGACACCTAGCTTGCTCCCAGCCTGCCCTCTGACTCGCTGTTACCCTAGACAAGCCCCTTCCCTTCTCTAGCCTCTGATTTTCCTCTGAGGATGCTGAAACAGATCACCTGGGCCGTGCCTGGCTGCAGCTTCCTGCACATGAATGCTGGGTTGCTGCTCTGCACTGATGCACTGGACAAACCAGAGCCCAGCCCCAGATCTTGGAGACAGCTCTGACCCCAGCTCTGTTTCCAGAGCCTGCCATGGTCCAGCACTCAATCCCACTGTGCCACTGAGCTAAGGCGGACATTCCCAACAGCCTGGGAGGTGCTCTCCTAACCCGAGGTGCAGGCAGTGTCCTGGCTGACTTAGCAGACGGAGACTCTGAAGAAGCAGTGCTAATCCATGAAGCTGACGCCTGTTCAGACTCTCTCACCCCTCTGGCCACACATCTTTTCCGTACCCACCCACATAAGCACAAAGACAGGCTGTGAGCCACCCCAGCATGGAGTGGACAGCCTCTTCACAAGCTGTCTACAGTAGGAAAAGCTTTGGATAGGTAAGAGAACAACAGGCAGAGCAAGGACAAGTTGGCCCTTCCACTCCTGAAGTCCCCTAGTTCTTGCTTCAGTCTCAGCTCACTCATTTGCTCCCCAAAACTGTGCTGACCTACTGGCCATATGTCAATCACAACACCAGGCCCTTCAGAGGGCTCAACTCTATAAAACAGCACGTGCCCCAGGAAATGCAGACACGGTGGGAGAGACCGTGAGTCCCCAAAGATGGCAAGATGTGACAGATGCTAAGACTCATAGCAAAAGAGCTGGAAGACCCCAGGGCTAGGAGTCATCTGCCCACAGACTGTGAGGGGGACCCCTCAGTCCATCTGGCACAAATGACCTAAGCAATGACACAGACGCAAAAGCAAAACCACCTGCCCCAACTCATGCATGACTGAGGGGAGGAAAGGAGTGAGAGTAGACAGCAGCCAGGCCTGGGAAGGCATTAAGTGCAGGGTGTCAGGGTTTTATTCTGTGAGATCCATTAGAGGGACTGGAGCAAGAAAATACCATGAGCCAGGCTGAATTCCATTAAGGTACCGGGAGAGAGGTCACAATCCAGTACCAAGCTCTAGAGAAGAGTCAAGGAACAGCAGAGACCAAACAGACCACATGATAGTTGTCAGGAAGGCCCCTCAAACTCAGGGCTGAGGGCACTGCAGAGGGCAGGGGGAGGGACTGAGGGCCATGTAGTGGGCTCCCTGCACAATGCGGGGTGGGACAGCTGTGACAGGATGGTTCCTGGGAGGCCAAAGGAGGAACATGCAGGTGCAGGCAGTGCTCTGTGGGCAGTGCCACCAGTGTGGGCCCAGAGCTGGGGGCCCCCTGGTCAGAGCAACACCGGCACATGGTGGCTTAGGGCAATGAAGGAGAGAGGTGAGGGATCTAAATCTTGGGGTACGCACATCCCAGAAAAACCCCCACAGGGTGCTCCTAGGTGCACACACACACACACACACACACACATACACAGCACCATCTAGTACACAGTGCAGAGAAGGGTATTCCTGGAGCCCCCAAAGCCCAGCCAGAGATCCAGACTAAGCCAGCTGGGGGCGGATGTGAAGAGCAGAGGGCCACAGTGGAGGCAGAGAATGAGCACAAAGAACAGGGTGGGGGGAATGGGGGGACTGGGAAGGATCTACCCTGGTCCTCTCCCTGGACACACAACACTTCCTGTGCCACAGCTGGAAGGGACTTCCCTGAGTTATTCAGAGACAAAGTGGGGGGAGAGGGGTCAGACAGCAGGAGGTCTGCCCACCTAAACGCTGAGCAGCTCCTTCCAGTAACCACACACAGCCCCCCAACCCTGAGCAGCCGGAGACAGAGAACCGCCACTGCCCCCTATGGGGAGATGGGAGCCTGCGGAGGATGTGGCAGGGAAGATCGATGTAACCATGGCACCCGGCACAGTCCCTGGATGCCCAGTGCCGGTCATTACAGACGGGAGGAAGGAAAGGAGACCTCCAGGGAGCCATGCTTCGGCCGCTGGAAGCCTTCTCCCCCTGCAGCTTCCTCCCCTGCCTTCCTCCACGTCCCGAAATCACCGTAGCAACTGTGCCACCCTGCCATGCCCTGCTCTTCCCCATCCTGACCACCAGAACACTCTCCCAAAGAAGTCTAAGCTTTATTTATTTACTTTGCAGATACTGGGGAACAAACCCAAGGCCTTAACTCTGAGCTATATTCCCTGCAACACCCCCTGCTTTTTTTCTGACACAGAGTCTCAGTAAATCACTTACTGCACAGACTGGGGCTCTATCTGTGACCCTCCTGGAGGGCTAGCTTACAGGTGTGCACCAGTACATGCAGCCAGCATGGCCTTTACCGGCAGACAGACCTAGGTGAATTCCAGCTCTGCCACCAGCCTGGTCTGTGATCTCAGGCAAATTAGCCTCTCTGAGGTGCAGTTTCCCACCTGTGAAATGCAAGCACATTACGTGGCTCCAGGGCAAACCTAAGAGTCCGCTACAGGGCACAAGACCAATGCTCTGGAACTGGCACCCAGCCTGGGGAAGAAGCCTGGTCCCCAGCCCCTTCTGCAGCCCTATCAGGCATTGTCCCAGACGGGCCAGGTCTCCCTGCCTCCCGCAGCAACGGACCACAGCCTGGAGACCCAGGTCACCCAGCAGCACCCCCAGCCCCACCCCACTTCCCCTCCCCCACCAGGCCAGGGCATTATTAATTCATCAGAGTGCTGGGCTGGAGCCTGCACTCGGAGAACCGCGGCCGCTCCCTCCCCTCCCACACTGGCCAATGCGCTCTGCAGGCCAGCTGTGGCCGCTGCCCACTGGTACACAGCACACAGGGTCACCTAAAAACACACAGAACAGGTACTGGGCTCCCAGTTCTTTCCGGAACTTTGCGTCTTACTTCCCTTGAGTTTGAATGACACAACCGAAGTCATGTTTCTTTTAGTGAAGACTTTCCCCAAATTTTATTTTTTTCCCCAAGACCTGGAATCTGACCGTGAACCCATGCCAGATTCCAGGTTGGGGCATTTCTAGCTTGTGCAAGTCCCCAAGGGCCACAGGTCCAAGTCAGGGGTTGGAGGCACCAACCTGTAGGGCTACGGAGCCAAAGCCTGAGGAAAGCTTGTGCCCCGCCGACTCAGGGAAGTCCAAGGCAGAGGGCAGTGGCATCTGGGAGGGAGGGAAGCATTCTCTGCCTTGCTGGGGCAGGGGTGGCAGTGTCACACAGCAATGAACACCACAGAACTGCCAGGCATGGTGACATACTCCTGGAATCCTAACACTCTGGGAAGCTGAGGCAGGAAGATCACAAGTTCTAGGCCACACTGGGCCACATAGCAAGTTCAAGGCCAGCCTGGACCATAGTGGGATCCTGTCTCAAAAACCAAAACAAAGAACCTACCTAGCTTCCAAACCTCCTGGAGCTTCAGTCTGAACTAAAGGAAAGGGGAAAGATCTTGACTTAGGGTAGCTGTGAGGGTGAGACAACAGCTTCCAGCCCAGTCTAGAAGGGAGCTGTGGCCCCTGAACCGCCAGACTCCTGTTCCTCCCCTGCACAGGATGACAGCTTTGAATTCCTGGCGGGGGGGAGGGGCGGGCGGGCATCGCAGCCCAGCAGCTGGGACACCTGAACTGTGGCCCTTGCCCTTGTCCTGCCTTACTGCGTGACCTGGGCAGTCTGTTGCTCACTTTAGGCCTTGGTGTGCAGGATGTATTCTTCAAACAAAGTCTTTTATATAAGTATCGTTCATAAAACACATAAAAGCTCACTAAAATAATCTTTGGAGGTCTAAAACATTAACGTTTACTTATAATGCCCATCTATGAAAACAGCTTGACACAAACACCAGGGAAGAGGGGAGATGCAGAGGTCAAAGGGGCAGCCAGAAATCAGCTGAGATCCCTTTGGTTTCTGAAGTTTTTCCTTTCTTCAGGAGCAGGGGGTGCTGGAAATGGAACCCACATGCTAGGCAAGCGCTCTATCCTTGAACAACACCGAGAGCACCAGTCCTTTTATTTTCTGAAGTTTGACTACATAAGGCTGAAAAGAACCTGGCAGAAGACATTCTCTTTACCCAAAAGAGAGACAGACAGACAGACACAGAGACAGAGAAACAAGAGAGAGAAACAGGAATGGAGAGAAAGGGAAAGAGAGAGGCAGACAGAGACAGAAAGACGAGAGAAACAGATGGAGAGAGAGAGGGAGAGAAAGAGAGAGAGAACCTTGGTGGTTTTCAACTAGGGGTAAGATGTGATTTGCAGCAATTTGGGGGTGAGCGTCACTTTCATCATTACTTGGAAGTCTGTCTTAAAAATGAAATGTGAGTCAAAGGCTTATAAACGTGAGAGCCGCCCCCCAGAAACCCAGGCTCCACAGAAAAGCAAGGAAACTAAATCTAACCCTGATCACCCCACCAGCCATGGCGAGGTGGTCACCAATACTTTCTGTCAAGTGTCCCCCTCTACACGTGGCTCATCCTTCCAGCCTCCACCCCTCGTGTACTTTAAGCCACCTGTCCTCGGTTGGGCGTACCTGGGTACTGCAGGGGGATGTCGATCTTGGGCCCAATGACATAGTGGCCCTCCTCCAGTGTGTGGGCCGTCACCGTTGTCCACTGGCGGCAGGAGTGGATAAGCAGGATATCTCGCTCACTGACCCCCTCAGCGTACTCCCCTGGGAGAATAAAGGTAGACAGAGGAAGAGGGAAGGGAAGAGGAAAGGTTAGAAGGGGCAGGGAAAACCGGCTGGGGGAAACTCATCTCCTCATCAAGACCCTGCCTGGGGACAGCTCCACATGACCACATGGTCCCTGTCCAGGTCAGCACTACCCAAGGGACAGGAGGGCTGCCAGCTGTGACCTTCTGGCTATTAGGCCTGAGCCTCCCAAGGGCTCTAACTCCACATGGAGCCTCAACAACCAGCCTAGACATGGACCCCAGTCATCAGTAGATCACACACTGCCCTGTCCCCTGGCTGAGCTGGGGGTGGGGGCTCCCAGAGAATGAGTCCAACCACCCCTGTGCTCCAGGTACCCTCAGGCCCCGGGGGACATAGAAAAAAGCAAGTGTGAGCAGAATGTGGCTGGGAGGGTGGAGCAAAGGCTGTGGCTGGGGGCAGGGTGAGAGGGAGGACACCTCATCACCTGTCTTAGGAGCAAGCCCATTCACACAAGCGGGATCCTCTACCTCCAAGCCAGGGCCCAGGAGGAGTAAGCAGAGCCTTGCTAGGCAGCAGAGGGCTGAGAAGGGACAGTCCCTTGGGGTCCCCACTATGAGAGCCCTCAGAGTCACAGAAGGCTCAGCTCAGAACCACAGGGCTCTAACTTTCCGTTCTCCTATGTTAAGGGTATCTCAAAAGACAGAAAAGGAGCCCAGACACCCTCAGATTTTGTAGGCAAGGTGGGAACCCAGTCCAGGGAAAGCAGCCTGGGGTTGAGGTGTTGGGAGTTGGAAGAGGCCTGGGCCCAGCGGGCTTCAGCCCCAGCAACGGTTTCCAGGGGAGCAGGAGGGGCAGCCCAGCTTCCAGCATGGGGCGTCTCCTGGCTGCAGCTGGCAGGGAGGGTGGGGGTGGGGTACACCTCATCCTCAGCTGCACAACTTCAGACACTGTACAGCAGGCTAAATCTCTGCCAGCCAACCAAACCCGAAACGTTTTAGTCGGACGGCTGGCACTCCATTTAGTCAGAGGGCAGCACACTGGAGTGAGGAGAGGGGAGGGGCAGGGGGCTTCACGGCTTGCAGGATGGGCTTTGTTCCCACTGTGCATTGTGCACACACGTGTGGACACGTGTGTGTGCAGGGTGTTTTGTCTGAGCCTTCATCCCCAGCACCTCTCCTCCTAGGGCAGAGGAACCTCTTTCCAGAACTTGCCTAGGCCCACTCTTCCACAGGGACACATCAACAGCAAAGGCTGTGGTCACCAACAAACAGTTCAGCCACTGCAACCCCATGGGAACAGGTACTTGTCACCTGAACTATACAAGTCATTCTCATGGTCCCACCAAGAGCCCCGCCCCCACCTCCCCTCCAGGCACAGGCAGAGAGAAATCTTAAAGGACACAGAATTTTGACCACACACCCAAACTCCAATGACGACCACAGCCATAGATAGCCGCGCGCTGTCAGGAACAGCAGGGCCATCAAAGGATGCCTCCGTACCTTTGTGGGGGGGGGGGTGCGCTCCCTCCTCAGGGATCTGCGGCTCAGTGGAAGACAAGGAGCTGGGCTTATGTAAAGAGGTGCACAGCAGGAACAAGACAGAGGTGCCCAAGGTGTCAAGAAACCCCAAAAGAGCGCTAGGCAGAATGAAGAGCTCAGAAAAGCCCCCAGGTGGGGAGAAATCAAAGATGATGTGAAGTAGCCTGGAAAAACCTAGGGTGGCCTATTGCATTTACTCAGGGACACACAGCCTTGCAACAAGGACAATGTCAAGATCACACATGAACTATGGTGTGACGACCCCATGAGCCGAGCTGCCAGGCACCCCCGCCCGACGGGTGGGTCTGGAGGCCCCCATGGAGCCCGCTCCCTGTGCCCGCTGGTTGCTGGGCGGGTCGAAGCAGAGGCTGCGGGCCCAAGAGAGGCGCTCCAGGCGCCCCATTAGCATTCAGGGAAGCAAGTGTGCCAACGCGGGCCAAACCCCTATTCTTCTCACACACAAAACCCCCGGCCGGACTGCCAGCCCTGGCTCCCTCCCCTCCCCCAGCCACGCCGCCCCCTCCCCCAAACGCTCCCCTGTCCAAGCAGCCTCCGAGCGCCCCGTTTTCCAGTCCCCACGTACGGTCCCATCAGCAGACAGCTGGGGCTCCGGACCCCGTGGAGAAGGGGGACGAGAGGCGGGGGTCCTGGGGGGTCCTGGGGTCGCTCGCCGCCCGCCCGGCCTCTCGCGAAGGTCTCTGCCTGCCGGAACCGAGGCCGACTACGGGGCGCCCAGAAAAGCCCAGAAAGGGGCAGGTGGGGGTAGGGGCAGAGCGGAAGGGACGAGGTCCGATCCCAGGAGACCCGGGAGCGTGAGGGGCGGGGTGGAGGACAAAGGGAGCGAGGGGGCGGGGAAGCGCCCCGACGTGGCGGGCGCGGGGCTGCGCGGGCACCCGAGGGCCGGTGAACCCGCCCCGGACCGTCCCCGGCTCTCGTCCCGTCCCCGGCTCCCGTCCCCGCGCCCGTCCGCGGGGCTCCGGACCAGTCCCCTGGGGCCCGCGGGGCTCCGGGAAGGCTCCCGGGGAGTCGATCCGGCGGCGGGCTCGCAGGGTCCGGTCCTCCCCTGCCCGTCGGCGCCGAGCCCCGAGTTCCCCGGAGCCCGGCTCCCGCCCGGCCCCCGGTACCTGGCCCGAGGCAGGCGAGCGTGGGCAGGCGGCAGCGGCTGACGATGAGGTCGAGCGGGAACGCGCCCATGCTCCAGCGCAGGCCGGCCAGCCCTGCCGCCAGCTTCTCCATGGCATGGGCGCCCCGGGGCCGCCGTCCCGGGGCCCCGACGGCCAGTCCCGCGCGGCCGGGGCTCCGTGCCCGCCACCACCTCCCGGGCGCTCCCCGCCGGGCAGCCGGACCGGCCGCGGGCGTCACGTGGGCGGCCTCCCGCGCCCCCGCCCCGCCCCGCCGCCCAAGGCCCCGCCCCTCGCCCCCCGCCGCCCAAGGCCCCGCCCCCTGCGTACCCTGCACAGCGCGCGCTCCGCTAGCTACCAGGTGACAGCGGGTGACACCAAGCCGGAACCCGGAGGGAAAACGAAGGAGAACGAATGCGGCGTCTGCGGGTGGGATTCGACTCAGCTTCCTTTTCCCCACCGAGGCCGAGTGTCCGGCGCCCCCTACCTGCCGGGAGCCGGAGTCCCCCGACTCGGACCGGTCCTGCCCGCTGTGCGACCCTCACAGCGGCCGCCGCCTCTAGGTGCCCAGCTCCTCTCAGAGCCAGGAGGAGCAGACTCCTTAGCCTCGGTTCGCCTGCGGGCGAACTGAGGCTCGGCGAGGGCAGGTGGACAGCTGGGGCTTGAACCCGGGGCTGATGACCAATCCCACTGCCTGACATCACCCCCGGCCCCCGCGGAGCACTTCCCAGTTCCGGCGCTTCTCGCCAGATTTTCACTCGTGCTTCTGTCCATTTTACAAATGAGGAAACTGAGGGTTGGGCTCCTAAAGATCTCTCTTTCCCTGTCCCTGTCCCTGTCCCTGTCCCTGTCTCGCTGTCTTTCTCTCTCCGACTAATTCTCCCACCCTTCCCCTTGGTGCCTGCTCTCCTCCTTCCAACCCCTCAGCTGACCTAGGAAAATCCAACGCGCCTTCCGACCCTCCCGAGCCCTGCTCCGACCTCGTCATGCCTATAGCGCCCTCTGTAGGTGGCGCAGCCCTTGGCGAGCTGCTCTGATTGGGTGGCACTTTGGCCCCTCGGCTGACCCTCAGAGTCTCTGCGGACTCGCTTCCTTGGCCTCCGTATCCCGGGGAGACCCTCGCCCGGGTTCGCCGAAATCTTCCTTTCGAGGTGACAGGCACCCAGCCTGAGCTCCAACAAAAAGGCCCCCAGCCAGGATGAACACAGCTCCTCCGGGGAGGAGATACTGGGAGCACTGGCAGGAAGAACCAGAGGAGTGGAGACGGCCAGAAGGTGGCCTGCTGTCCCCAAGTCGGGCTGCCCGCTCCCCCAGCCCAGTCCCGGGCACACCACTGCCACCAGAGAAGGCAGCTCCTGCTTCAGCCAGCCCAGGGACTTCCAGGTACCTAAGGGACAAAGCTGTCCCACTAGGCTCTTTTCCAGGAAGGTGAGGAGAATCGTAGCAGAAAGGACAGAAACAGTAAATAAAGGTGAGTGGGGTGTAAGAAGGGAAGCCCTCAGGAAGGGGCGAAGCCGAAAAAGAAGCAACCATGCTGTGAAAAAGTAAATAAAAAGGAGCCATACCTTGGACTGCCTGTCTCTCCTATCCCCAGAGGCCCTGCGGAAAGGGTGACCGGCGCCATCTGCGTGGGCTGCTGGAGAGTGAAGGAGGTGCTCACCGCCTCCCCACCAGGCCAGGACAACAGGTGTAAATGGACACTGGACCCAGGGGTCTCCTGAGCCCTAAATGTGGATCCTACATCCGTGGTGGCCCCTTTGAGTCAGAATGACTCACTGGCCTTAGCGCCGGAGCCCAGCTAGGTCCCTCCCCAAAGCACTCACAGGCACCTTCCTTTCAATAGCCACTCCCGAACTGGGTCCTCTCAGCTAAGGACACCCCCTTTTTACCTGACCCCCCAACCTGCAGTCTCCTCCCTAAACCTTATATCCAACTAATCTCCAAGCCCTGGCATTTCCACTTCCACCTTGGAGGAAGTCTCAGCCTGGGGCCAGTTTCTCCTGGTGTCTTTCCCCAGGTCCTCTCCAGGCTGCGCGCAACCCTGGGACTGGCCTGAGGGAGGGACATCACAGGTGTGAGGCATGGAGGAGGCACCATCTCACCAGAGGAACCACCCTCCCCTGCTACAAAGCCACCCAGAGCCTCTCCAGGCTCCTTGGTGGGTGGCGCAGCTCCAGGGCTTGGCTCACGTACCAGGCAGGGGCTTACGTCCCTCAATTTGCTCGAGGCTTGGGAGCCTTATAGGAAGGGATTTGGCTTCATCGAACACTTTCATCTTTCCCAGGGTTGACATTGCTGGAAGAAAGCTGGCAGGAAAGAGAGCCAGGAAGTTACAGGAAGGAAGGGAGATGCTGGGCAGAAAGGCCAGACTGTTTAGGGGCTGGGGATTTAGCTCAGTGGCATAAGCGCCTGCCTTGCAAGCGTGTGGTCGTGAGTTCGATCCCTGGTACCAATGATGAAAGGAAGAAAGGAAGGAAGAAAGGAAGGAAGAAAGGAAGGAAGAAAGAAAGGAAGAAAGAAAGGAAGAAAGAAAGGAAGAAAGAAAGGAAGGAAGAAAGAAAGAAAGAAAGAAAGAAAGAAAGAAAGAAAGAAAGAAAGAAAGAAAGAAAGAAAGAAAGGTCAGACTGAGCAGCTGAGCATGCAGGGAGAAAGCGAGGCCCTCCGTGAGGGTGACAGTGAGCCCTGCCTTCCCTCTGTGGGGGACAGAGCAGGCTGAGGACTGAGGAGGAAAGGGCTAGGCCCTGGGGTCCCAGCTGCTCCGCTGTGAATGTGCTCTCTGACAAGATGGTGACAAGGACACCTGGCTCTTTGCTGGCAGGAGAGAAGGAAAGATGAGAGATCAGTGGTTGGAGGAGGGGTAGGAGGGGTGGGCAGATCATGGCCAGGCCAGGGCCCTCTGTCCGCCCAGGTGCACATGCAGCGACACAGCACTGAGGAGCAGCAGAAGCCGGTGGCAGGCTCAGGTCCCATCAAACACCACCCACCCAGCCAGCAGCCAGACGGCCTCTTCCGGGCCCGGGCTGGGGAGGCCAGGGCACTCGAGGTACACTCCTCAGAGAATTCCAGGGAATGTATTTCACTTTTCTCTTTTTTCAAGACTGAATCCAGGACCTTGCAAAGTCGATACCATCAGGCTGCGTGCCTAGCTCTACCTTTCACTTTTTATTTCAGAAAGCTGTAAATACAAACATACACAGAGGTATGTGAATCTCCAGCACTGTGAATCTCCAAGCACTGATCTCCCAGCTTCAACACTCACCAACCTGTAGCAGATCCTATTTCCATGGACCTGCCCTGGTCATAGAATTTTTATTTTATTTTATTTATTTTATTTTGGTACTGGGGATCGAACTCACAACCACACACTTGCCAGGCAGGTGCTTAAGCTAAATCCCCAGCCCAGTCATAGAATGTTTAAAAGTTTTAATTGGACATAACTCCCATAGTTATGCAGTCCACCATTCTAAGCAAACGACTCAGTGCTCATAGCACGTTCATCATGTCATGCAGCTGTCACCCCAGTGTAGTTTCCAAACACCTTCACTCCCTCCCCCAAATTCCCTCCCCCTTAACCCAGCCCTAAAGCAACCACTAATCTACCCTCTGTCTGTATGAATTTGCTAGTGCTCTACATTTTCATATAATCCCTCTTCTAAATTTCTTTCTTTTTTTCTTTGAGACAAGGTCTTGCTATGTAGTACAGGCTGGCCTCCAACTCACTGTGTAACTCAGGCTGGCTTCGAACTCATGGCAATCCTCCTGCCTCAGCCTTCCTAGTGCTGGGTTTACAAGTGTGTGCCACCACACCCAGCTCATATAATTCCTTCTTGTTACCCACAGACATCACATAATAAAGATATACCAAATTTTTATCTGTTTACCAGCTGGTGACATTCTGATTGCCTTTTTTTTTTTTTTTTGGTCTTTTTGGGGGCAGGGTTTCACTATATGCATCAGGCTGGCCTTGAACTCACTTTTTATAGCCCAGGCTGGCCTCGAACTTGCAGTGATCCTCCTGCCTCAGCCTCCCGAGTGTTGGGATTACAGGCATGTGCCACCATGCCCGGCTTGCTTCTACTTTTTGAAACATGAATAAAGCTGCTGTGAACATTTGTGAACGTTTCTGTGGGAATGTTTTCATTTCTCTACCTGGGCATGGAATTGCTGGGTGGTATGATAACTGTATGTTCTCCAAAGTGACTGTCCCTCCTACCGTTCCCATAGCAACAGGCAAGGGCTTCCAATTCTTTGCATACTTGCCAGCACTATTCTATCTTTGTGTTAATTTTTGCATTGCTGAGGATCAAACCTAGAGCCTTCATACAGAACTACATCCCCAGCCCTATTTTTTTTTTAATTTTAAGACTGTGAACTCAAGTCTTCCTGCCTCAGCCTTCCAAATGCTGGAATTACAGGTGTGCACTACTATGCTTGGCTTCCACTTGATTTCACTTGTAGAAGAAAATGGATAATTTGCCTGTAGTGTTTCCCACACCTGCATTTTGTTGATTCAGTCCCTCCATAATGATAGTTTGACATGCTGGTCAGGCTTCTGATCCCTTGTCTCTGTCTCTGCCTCTGTCTCTGCCTCTGCCTCTGTCTATCTCTCTCTCTGCCTCTGTCTCTGTCTCTGCCTCTGCCTCTGTCTCTTTCTCTGTCTCTCTGTCTCTGTCTCTGTCTCTGCCTCTGTCTCTGTCTCTCTGAGACAGGATCTTGCTATGTAGTTTAGACTGAGCTTAAACTCACTGTCTTGCCCAGGCTGGCCTTGAACTCCCAGTGCTCCTAAGTGCTGAGATCACAGGTATGTGCCACCACGGCTGGCTTGATTTTCTCTAAATTGGTATTAGAAGATAATGACTTAAATCCAATTTAAATCATTTGAATTTTGTCTTTTGACATAACTGTGCCACCAGGAGGCGCATAGCTTCAGGCTGTTTTTTGTGATGTCAGCAGCCATTGCTGACCATGGTCCAAGTGTCTCCTCCCCTTTATAACAGGACTGACATGTGGCACACATCATGCACACACCACTGCTACAGCCCTAATCTGCTGTGATGTGGCCATGCGCATCTGTCCATAACCAGGGACATGCAGAGCACAGGACCAACATGGGGCCCAGCTTCCAGCAGGAGCTGATATGGGCAAAATGGCCCCCAGACATTTGAAAAAGTGACTTACATTTTTTTTAGTAGTTAGTGGGTGGTGAAAGTCAATTGTCAAAACCTGAGGGATTTTCGAAGTGGAAAATTTATCACTGCCATCTACTTTATAATAAAAACTCAAAAATGTTCATTGTCTTATTATGTTTTACTATTGCCTGAGCTCTCAAGATTATTAATGTCGTCTGTATTTGTACAGTGGGAAAACTATAGCATGTTGCGCTACCAGGCTTCCTTTCTTAACTCTGCATTCAGTGACAGAATAGTGACTACTCCAAACCCCCCATGGAGGGAATATTTACACAAAAGCAATTGGCAAACACTGTGAATCAACACACCAGTAGACTACAGTGCAGTTATTGTAAACTGGGGGTGAAATAGTGCCCACTTTTGTGGGGGGCAAATAAAGCTGGAAATCAACCACACATGGGGGACTAAAGCAAAGCCTGCTCTGAGAACATGACAGCGGGAGGAGAGCGGAGTAAACAAGCTGTTCTGGCTTGGAGAACAGGAAGTGCTCAGGTGAGCCATACGATGCTGCAAAACAGACAGATTGAGACTGACATCAATCTGGTGTATAGCAGTTGAGCAGTTCCTTTCCCCCATCAGGAGAGAGGGCTGTACCTACCTCAGCTTTACTCTCTTTATTTTCCCATCCTCTCACTGTCCTTCCTTGCCTGGGACATTTAGAGCTGCATCCAGATGCAGCGCACTCTGTGTAGGGTGTGCGTAAAGCACTTAGCACGTGTCGAGGATACACTTTAACACATGGCGGCCTGAGTACTACTCGGTGCTTCCTCGTCCCTGGCCTGTGCAGTAGAGGGCGGCTGTACAGCCACTCATTATTTCTAAGGCAAATCAGAAAATACTACCCACTGATTAGGAAGGATGCTTATAAAAATACCATAATGAAGGTTGGGGATTTAGCTCAGTGGCTTAAGTGCCTGCCTGGCAAGCATGAGGTCACGAGTTCAATCCCCAGCACACACACACACACACACACACAAACATAATGAGACAGGGACCCTCTCATGGCATAGTATATGTACAAAGGTCAGCTTATAATAGGATATGACATTTCATGAATGAATGAACTATAAGAAAAGAAAAGAAAAAAGAAAAGACCTTGCCTGGCATGGTGGTGCATGCCCATAACCCCAGCACTCTGGGAGGCGGAGGCAGGAGAATCAAAAGTTAGACCCAGCCTGGGCAACTCAGCAAGACCCTGTCTCAAACAAACAAACAATACTTTGGGGATGTAGCTCAGTGGTGAGGCCCTGGATTCTGGCCCCAGTATCACACACCACAGGCACCATACACATGAAGGGCGGAAGCCACAGTGAAGTGGGGAGTGTGCTCTTACATTATTGTTTATGTGTGGGTTGCAAAATAAGTAATGTTGCTTTTCTACGTTTAAAATACTTTTCTTGGAGCTGGGCATGTGGCACATGCCTATAATCTCAGCACTTGAGACGCTGGGGCAGGAGGATCACCGTGAGTTCAAGACCAGCCTGGGCTACTTAACAAATTCAAGGCCAGCCTGAACTGCATAGCAAGACCCAAATTCCTTGGGGCTGAGAGAATAGCTCAGTGTTAGAGCACACATTTAGCATGCCCAAGGTCCCAGGTTCAGTCCCCAGCACTCCTCAAATTCTATGTAGTAAAGAGATATTTGGGCCAGGGATACAGCTCAGTGACATAAGCACTTTCCTGGCAAGCACAAGGTCCTGAGTTTGATTCCCAGTACCAGAGAAAGAGAGAGATTTATTGAATTAAAACCAGTTCATTTTCAAAATAAAAGAATGAGACTTACTGTCTGAGGCTTGGCCTGGCCCTGCATTCTAGCATTTCAGTATTCTCCAAGAAAGCTCCTCACTGCTCCTGCACCCCAGGAGGAGCAGGGGCCTCCGAGCAAAGCTGGGGTGCACAGCTCTGGGGTGCTCAGGCAGTTGCCTTCTGAGAGCATCCAGGGAGGTTACCGCCCTGTGCTGTCTTCCAAACTGTATTTCTTTGATCAAATAAATTCTTTAGCTTTTTCTTTTGGAGTTAGGCATTTATTACAGTCACCAAGCTTACCTAATTCTGCTTTGTTTGGAGTCATCCTTCACTTCATTCTCGTGTCGTCCAGCATTTTGCACCAGTGTTTCCTGTTCGCCATCAGGTTATTCTGTGGGATTAAGGATCTGACAGTGGTGTGTGATTTGTGGAAATACTCGTCCCCTGAGTAGCCATTGCAGCACATGACACAGACTGTGACTGTGTCCTCAGCCGTGGTCAGCTGCGTGCTTCAGGAGTGGCCCCGTCACTCCAGCTGCAGGGGCCTGCGATGGACAGCCACAGCAGGAACAGGCACCTGTCACACACTGTGAACCGTGTGTGTGCGCGAGTGTGAACCGGCATTGTGGTTCTTATTTCTTCTACTGATGTTTCAGCGCCCATGGCGTGAGTACCTTCTACTTATTCTATTTCTTAATTCTGCAGCTAGACAACATGTATCAGCAGCCTTAAAATGTGTGTATCGATCAGAATAAACTAGGATGACATTAGCCACAGACTTGGGGGCATGACCTTTACTGAGGATGGTCAGGAACGGGGAAGGTATGGTGGGCAGGAAGCTGCCCTCTGATTCTCCTGTTCATTATTGGCCTTGCTTCTGTTCTTTGTTCATGTTTTTCCTTTCCTCCATTTTATCTTTTTCTTTTTCTGTTTGTTGTTGTGTTTCTGTTTTTGTTTTGTTGTTTTGAGACAGGGACTTGCTATGTAGATCAGGTTGGATATGAACTCAGTATGTAGTCCAGGGTTGCCTTGAACTCACTGTGATCCTCCTGCTTCAGCCTCCTGGATGCCAGGACTACAGGCGTTTGCCACCACGGCTGGCATCTTTCTCTTTATTTGTATAGGTTTGTGATGCATAATGACACATAAATTCCTCTTGGGAACTGGTCCATACACAAACCAATGTGTTTTCTTCTCTTCCCCCTTCCCCACACCCCTTTCCCAGCCCTAAACAGTCTGCTTCCTTCCGTCCTAATATCTGCCTTTTATTTTCAATTTAATTTTTTTCTATTGGCTTTTAAGTTATCCTTTCCACTATTTTCTTAGGGACTTCCCTAGGCATTACATTAGCACACTTAGATCTTTACATCTGAGTGGAGCTGACGTTGTACTGCTTCATGTGAAATGCACAAAGCTTGAACATGTAGCCCAGTTTATCGCTCTGAGGTGCGCCATTGTGTTTCTGCATGACCTCTATGCATAATTTATAAACCTCACAAGATGTCACAATTTTCCTTAGTCACACATATTATAATAAAATGAAGTGGAAAACAGACCTTTATATTTACCCACATATTGGCCACTTTCCTCGTCCCTTTTGTTTCGTTTTCAGCGGTGGAAATGGAACCAACAGCCTCAGATATGCAAGGCTCTGGGTTCAGTGTCACTGCTGTGTGTGCAAGCTTGCACTCGTGTGTGTGTGTACACACACACACACGGTCACACAAAATTCTGTTTTACCTTATTCTTAAAGATATTTTCACTGGTTATAGAATCTGGGGAGACAGGTTGGGTGTTTTGTCTTTTTCCCCTTCAGCCTTAAAGATATTTTCACTGGTTATAGAATCTGGGGAGACAGGTTGGGTGTTTTGTCTTTTTCCCCTTCAGCCTTGAAAGATGTCATTTTGCTGTCCTTCTCACTGTCTAGGGCCTTCAGTTGACTCATTTTTTTGTGTTCTGACTAGAGAGGTCATTTCTTTAAGGACTCCTGCTTCCTGTTAGTGACCTGCAGACAGTACCAGTACAGATAATGAATTTCTTGTGTAAAAGCTGAAAGCAATCAAAAAGTTCACGCTGGGGCCCAAAGAAAATGTGTCTCCAAGTCTATCCACCATCGCTGCATTTCCTGTGGCTGGAATCATATAATCTGTGCCCTCACAGCAGAATGAACCAAAGAGAAGTCTGGAGGTCTTTCTTACCATTGATGTTTGGAGCCACACTGGTATCTGTATGTTCTTATAAAGGGCTGGTACGTTCATTAGGACATTTAAAAATGAGTTCAGCTTGTTAGATTTCAGCCTTTATGAAAGTCAGGACATAAAATTTTGTTACTGTTGTAGTCAGAGTTTGCAAGGGAAGCAATTCAATATGGGACACATAATTTATAGGATTATTTTATAGTAGTCACCCAGAGTCAAATACAGAACAGTGCAGGAAATCTGCCTACACGCTAAAGATCCAAGGAATCCAGCTGAGGCCCTGATCCCATGGCAATGTCCTGCATGAGTCCAGCTGAAGACCCAGAGCCCATGACAATGCCCCCCACCACGAGTCCAGCTGGAGGCCTAGGGCCCACAGCGGTGTCTCATGCAAGTCTGTATCAAGGACTTGAGCCGGGAAGGCCCAAAGGTCAGTGGTGGAAGCTGGAAAGTCTGCACCAGCAGGATGAAGGGTCAGTGCCAGCAGGCCGAGGGATCTGCACTGGAGCCAAGAAGTGATGCTCAAAATAAGGATCAGAGCTCCCCAAAAAAGTGCCACAGCCATTCTCAGTGGCAACAAGGTCCCGAGCTCCTCGGACAATGAGAATAGCAGAGTTCAAATGAGGAATCCAGTGTGACAAGCTCCTCCAAGAGAACCAACAGCACACCATCTTCCTCTCCAGGTCTCCTTTTTATGCTGTTGGCAACAATCCTCAGGTGGGCCGTCTACACCCAGCACCGTGCTAAGCGCAGCTGGTCTTACAAATGGACCGCCAGCTGCAATCCACCAGTTATTTTCTTTTCATAATTCTTACATACAATCAAAACCAGCTCGTTTTACATATTTTTCTTTTTTTCTGTGGTATGAGTTATAAAATGTTATGGAGTGCTAAAAAGTGGAAGAGAATCTCAATTTGATTGACTTTGTAATACCTAATGTTATTCGTCATGCAAAAAAAATGTCAAAAGGAGACTATTCCAAGAATTGTTTGCATGTTTTATTGTAAAAAGCCTAATATTTATCTGTAGAGTGTTCCTGAAGTGCTGTTTCCTAAAAATAACTCAAGAAATAGTTATTTCAGAAGAATTTTATATTATGATCAGTTGCATTGAACACAGTAAATCTTGTTGTAAATTGGGTATTTTTTAAGGAAAATGCTTTATTTTTAAGTAAATATGTTTAGCCCGAACAACTGTCTTGACACTAAATAGTATTTTTAAACTTTGTTATTAGTACATATTTGTCATGCATACTGATCACATTCATCACAGGGACTGTGCACCTGTACATAATATCTTAATTCTTCTTTTTTCTTCATTTCCCTCCCCCCTTCAGCCCTTCCTCCTTTTCCCATTTACACAAGTTTTGTTTCTAATTTTCCTCCCATTCTTATTTTATTTCCTCTTCCCTTCCTTCCCTTCCCTGCTCCCTTGTTCCCCTTTGTGTGCAGCATATGGTTGGATCTTTTTTCTTGCTCCATTCTGCCAATCTGTTTCTTTTGATTGGTGAGTCGAGACCATTCACATTAATGATTATAACTCATACGTCTTGACTTACCCTTCTCATATTATTTTCCTGTTGCTGGTTCCCTTTGTTTCTCTTGTTTAATTTTTGGCCTGGCCTGGTGGATTCATTATATTGGGATTCTTGGAATTATAGTCTTCTTGTGTTTTATAAGAATATCCTTCAAAACTTGTTGGAGTGCTGGTTTGGTGGTCATGAATTTCTTTATCATGGAAGTATCCTATTTCTTCATCAATTTTGAAAGATAATTTTGTGGGGTACAACAATCTTCATTAGAGGTTGTCTGCTTTTAGGGCTTAAAATATAGTGATACCTTGACTCATGAAATTCAAATTGGTCATGAACAGAATCAGATTTCCTCATAAGGTTGACATTGATCCTAACCATTAATTGTTTTGTTTTGTTTTGAGACAGGGTCTTGCTGTGTAGCTCACTATGTAGTCCAGGCTGGCTTGAACTCATGATGATCCTGATATGTAAGCCTACCAAGAGCTGGGATTACTGGCATGCACAACCACACCTGGCCTACCACTGAATTTGAGTTAATTCACAACTAATTTGGCTTGCATCCAGAATTCATGGAAAGAATTCAATTCATGAACCAAGTTACCACTACATTTCAGTCCCAAGTTCTCTTTGATCTAAGGGTTTAAGTTGAGAAGTTTGCTATGATTTGGATGGATTTTCTTTTATAGATGATTTGTATCTTATCTCTAATAGCTTTTATTATTTTTTCTTATGTTGATCTTCTGGAATATTGATTATTATGTGTCTTGGTATAGTTTTGAGCATGACTATTTGGAGTTCTGAATGCCTCATTTGTCTATCTCAAGTTCTTTTTTCCATGTGTGGAAAATTTTACTATTACTTTGTGAACAAATTTTTTAATGCCCTTTGGGCTATCTTCTGATTCTTCATTGATTCCAATTAATCTTATTCTTCTTTGCATCATCCAGCATTTATTGGATTCATTTTCTTGCTATTTTTAAGTGGTCTTTCATTTGATGTTCACCAACCACAAATTTGTCTCCCAGACCTGACATTCTATCTTCCCATTGGTTGACTCTGCTGCATATGTTTTCAATAGAATTTTTAATCTGGATTTCTATTTGAGGATGTTCCTATGGTGGGCATTCATGGTTTCCATGTCTTTCCTAATATCCTCTATTTTTTTATGTTTCTACTCTAGATTCATTAATCATTTCCTTCATTATGGTCATCATGTATTTAATTATTTCTGTTTTGTTTTTCTCAAGAGACTTATTGATCTGTTTTGTTATTTCTGCTGCCATCATTTCATGAAATTCATCTGGGAGGTTTTTTATTTCTTTCACCTCAGTTCCTTCTTGATCTTGTTTGGGGGAGTTCCAGCTATGGGTTGCATCTTGCTTCTGTGCTTTCTCATTTTTTTCTCCTATTTATTTTCTGCATTGAGACTTGTAAATTGCTGATGATAAAGAGATTTATGACTGCATCAAGGTCTCTTTAGGAAATGATTACTTTTCAGAGATATCTTCTAGGCATAGCTGGCTTTTAGGTGTGTGTGTGTGTGTGTGTGTGTGTGTGTCTGTGCGCCAGGGATTGAACTCACAATCTCACACTTGTCAGGCAGGCACTTGTGCCACTGAGCTAAATCCCTAGTCCTGGTTTTTAGCTTCTGAGCCTGCCCCAGTTTATTAGGGATAGGAGATTGCTACCTTTTTTGGCCTAGCACCCAGTTGACTCTGGACTCTGTATTGTAAGGGATAAGTGGAATAAATAAATAAATAAATAAATAAATAAATAAATAAATAACAAGCAAGCCTGAAGGACAGAGGAAGATTATCCAAGCCTCGGGAAACTGGTGAAGAAGACAGGAAGGAAAGAAAGAAGGGAAAACAAAAACAAGACAAAACTGCTGGGCATGGTGGCACACACCTGTAATCCTAGCACTCAGGAGGCTGAGGCAAGAGGATTTCTTTGAGTTTGAGACCTGCTTGGGCTACAAAGTGAGGTCAAGACCAGCCTGAACTGCACAGTAAAACCCTGTCTCAAAAAGAAAAAGACAAAACAAAACAAAAAAATCTAAAACCAATGTCCATACTTGCAAAAAGAAAAAACGCAAAGGAAAAAAAACACAAATTTCTCCGAGGTTTCAAGCCTGTGGTTATCTTCTGGGACCTACAGTTTTGTCACAGTGTCCAATTCAGGGTATGACTTCGCTTGTGGTGCTATACAAAGCAGGCCAAGCCCAGATCCGCGATGGATGATCCCAGCAAGCCTGCACTGGATTAGGGCAGGGTGTCGATTATGGTACTTTCAAATTACGTAAATTCAGGCTGATTCTGGCCTCTGGTTGTGGGGTTGAGGCCTGAGTTATTCAGTCTACAACACTCTTTTAAGTGTCTCCTGCAAGCTCAGCCATGACTCACCAAACCCTGGACAGCCCCTGTGGCTGGCTATCCCTTATCCAGTTGCAGTAAGATTTCAACACGGAGAGCCCTGAAATGAAACCAACCCACCCACTACTGCAGTTGGCTCCTCCCTAAACTGGTGTCTGACCAATCACCTGCTCTGTGGGACACTAAGTCACTTGGACTGGAGTTGCTGTTGCAGTGCACAGCACCCACTCTGTTCCACTGGTGCATTTTGTTGTAAGCTCAGAATTCAAAATGTGCCTTTACACTCTGTTCTTTGTGTAACAACTTAGGCGATTGCCCCCGTCTGTAAAATCTGTTTAATCACCGTTTAACTTGCACATTGTAGTTTACCCACTGTGCAATCCCTTCCCTGCCTCCCTGGTTCCTGTAACTGCTTGTTCCACCTCCCTGGTCCCTTTGCAGGCAAACTGATCTTCAAGCTTTATCCCTTCCCCTTGCAGTCTGCAGCTTAAAAAACCCTTGCAACACCCCCACCGGGTGCACACTTCCCAGATCGGTTTCTGGGACAGTGTCTCCACTGAGCTCAGCAAATAAAGCACTTTTCCTTTTATTTTTGGAGTCTGTTGTTTTTGGCCACCACACATTTCTCCAGGGAAGCCTCTGGAGTCATCCACCCTCACAGTGTTCCTGTATATCCCCAGAGAAAGCACAGGTGGCCCCTCCTTTTTTCTGCCTTGAGGTCTGCCTTTTTGCTTTCTCCACAGGCTCCAATTCCCTTCTAGATCCTCCTTGGGTCCTGGGGAGCTACCTCCCTCCATTTCTTCTCCAAATTGTTATTTTCCAGTGCCTAGATTCTGAATCTTGGAGAAGTTAATTTGTTGTTACTTACCACTCTTTCATCTTCCCAGAAGTTCTTGACATTAAGCTTTAAAATGTCTTAAAAGTTGCCAAGCATAGTGGCATGTGCTTGTAATCTCAGCACTCAGGAGGCTGAGGCAGGAGGATCACCAGGAGTTTAAAGGCACTCTGGGCAACACAGAGTTCAAGGCCAGCCTGACCTACATAGTGATACACCTGTATCTAAACAAATGAATACATAAACAAATAAGTCCTAAATGGTTAACATTTCATTATTTTCATTTTTCCCCCCTGTGGTGCTAAGGATGGAACCCAGGACCTCATACATGTGAGACAAGTAATCTACTACTGAGCTATACTATATTCATTCTTTTTAATTTCATAAAATTTCCTTTAGCTAATTTCTATAATCAATAAGGTATTTAAAAGCAAAGCTTCCTCATCCTTTTCATCTCTCGATTTTAAGTGATGTTGTGAAAACCCTTTAATAGCCAGGTACTGTGGCACATGCCTATAATCCTGGTGCTCAGGAGGCCAAGGCAGGAGGATTGCTGAGAGTTCCAGGCCAGCCTGGGCTACATGAGTTCAAGGCCAGGCTGAACTACCCAGTGAGATCCTAGCTCAAAAAACAAAAACCCAGGGTTTAGCTCAGTGGCCTACTCGCCTGCCTGGCAAGCTCGAGGTCTTGAGTTTGATCCCCAAGCTCAAGGTCGTGAGTTTGATTGCAGGCACCAAAAAAACCCAAACCAAAACAAACAACAACAAAGAACCCTTTTACAATCACTCTAGTCAAGGCAGTTCCCCAAACAGAGGCTTTGTGACAGTGTCTTTATACCATTTCAGAATCAAACCTGTCTGAATAAATACCTCAGATGGACTGTTATGGTTGATATATTGTGTCAATTTGAGAAGTTTAGAAGTTTAAATAAGAAATTCAGCAAGGAGCCAACCTTCTTACTTTGTAAACATCCTAAGCCTGTGTAAGAGGGCAAGGAGATTTTGTAGTGCTACATCTGCCCTGGGGAGCAGAAAGTGGCCTTCATACAATTAAGAAAGGAAAAGAGACTTGCTCTTCCCTCCTCCCCTGTTGCTTTGGCTGCCTTTGCAGGCTGCTGCCTTGAAGTGCTGCCCCAGTACCATGCCACCCTGACTTGGAGCCAGATGATTCTAGACTAGAACCTCCACAAACTGTAAGCTAAATAAACCTTTCCCTCCTTTTTTTTTTTTTTTTTTTTGCGGTACCAGCTATCAAACTCACGACCTTGCTCTTGCCAGGCAGGCACTTATACCACTGAGCTAAATCCCCAGCCCAACCTTTCCCTCCTTAATCTTTGGTGTTAAGTATTTTATCTCAGCAACAAGAGAAAAGTAACAGAGACATGGGCTTAATATCATCTAGGTCTAAGTGACAATCAATGATGAAGCCAAACTGTAGAAATTACCCAACATTTTTGGTGTGAGTCAAGCCAATGAATAAGCTGAGGCTCCAACAGTTTTTGCCTTTGTTTGCAGAGACAAGTTGCCCACAACTATAATGCTTCCACTGAAATTCCAATCTGAGCAACTGAACAGATTAGGATGCCAGAAACTGATCTGCATAAATACAATAAACTGATCTCTGACAAACAATTCAATGGGAAAAGGGTAGTCTTCAACAATTGAAACAATTGCTGGAACAACTGAAAATACACATATAAAAACATGAGTCCGAGCTGGGCATGATGTCACACACCTGTAATCCCAACACCCAGGGAGACTGAGATAGGAGGACTGCAAGTTCAAATCCCCAGTTACACATACACACACACAAACCATGAATCTGGACAGACTTTATACCTTTCACAAAAATTCAGAATGGGATCATAGATATAAATGTTATATATATAAAACTATAAAACTCCTAGAAGAAAACACAGTAAATCTAGGTAATCTTGGATTGGATGATTTAAGATATGACACCAAAAGCACAATCTATGGAAAGAAAAAAATTGCTAAATTGAGCTTTTTTAAAGTTAAAAACCCTGTAGCTATGAGCAATAGATACAACACAGATAATATTCATGGCTCCAAAAGATGTTTAGCTTCCATTTCCAGATTTAAGAACTGATACTCCAAGAGTAGCAGTAAATTCCAACAGTTGACATGCTGGGATACCATCAGAGCCAAGCAGGAAAAGAAAAGAGATCCCACACTTCCAAGGGGAATGGAACTGCTCCCAGCACAAAAACCACAACATGGTTGATGCATTTAAATCAGACAAGTCAACCACCACTCTTACCACGTGCCTCACAGATGCTTCACTCCCCACCAAGCAGCCAAAAGACCAGGTGCAGGAACAGAAGTCAGCAGATCCTGAGTTTTATTGCTCTGGTCAAGTTAGAAGTTTCTGGAACTTCCGGAACCCACTATACACATGTCCCACCCAGTCACCTGCAGTGACTGACCAGTGTTGGGAAGACCTTCCTAGTAAACTGGATTTACGGTCCTGGCCTGACACATAGACCCAGTGCAGAAACTTGAAGTTCCCTGGGAAATCACTGGCTATTAGATGGTACTGGTAATTTAGTTATTTATTTTTGTGGTGCTGGGGATCAAACCTAAGGCCTCACTCATGCTAGCCAGCCACTCTACCACGGAGCTCCACCCCACACATCACTGATTGTTTTTCCTTCGTTCCTCCTCTCTCTCTCTCTCTCTCTCTCTGTGTGTGTGTGTGTACTAGGGATTGAACCCAGGACTTTCTCACAGAACTATATCCACAGCCCTTTCAAAAATTATTCATTGTTAATATTATTACTTTGAAAACACCAAATTGCCCAAGCAGGGCTCCAATTTGTGGTACCTGTGGAATATTGGTCAGTAGTTTTCCTTTCTTGAGGTATTTTTGTCTAGAGCTGGTATTAGGGTGCCGTTGGCCTTATGAGTTTGAAGATGTCCCTCTTTAGATTTTTGGAAACAGCTTGAGAAGCATTGCCATTAATTCTTCCTTAAGTTTGGAAGTATTCTCCAGTGAGGTCACCTGGTCCTGGGCTTTCCATTGGGATAAGTTTTTAATTATTGATTCACCCTCCTTCCTAGTCACAGGTCTATTCAGATTCTAGTATGCTGTCTTTCTAAGACTTTATCTATTTCTTCTATACTGTCCACTTCGTTGGTGTGTAATTGTTTATAAAGTCTCTTACAGCCTTTTTCTGTGGCATCAATTGTACCATTCTTCATTTCTGATTGTAATTATTTCTATGTCTTTTCATTACCTAAAACATCAACTTTAGGGGCTGGGGATTTAGCTCAGCAGCATAAGCGCCTGCCTTATAAGCACGCGGTCATGAGTTTGATCCCTGGTACTGATAAAAAAATAAAAAATAAATAAAGTGTCAACTTTGGTGATTTTTTTTTCAAAAACTAACTTAATTTCATTTTTTCCTATTGTTTCTCTGTTGTTTGTTTACTTCTGTTTGAATCAATTATTTCTTTCAGCCTGTTAACTCTGGGCCTGAGTTGTTGTTTTTCTGGCTCCTTGAAGTGTAAAGTCGAGTCATTGATTTGAGCTCCTTCTCCTTGGACTCATCAGTTATATAAGAGAATATTACTTTAGGGGCCAGCGATTTATCTCAGCAGCACAAAGCGTCTGCTTGGCAAGTGTGAGATTGTTAGTTCGATCCCCAGTAACAAAAAAAAAAAAAAAAAAAAGGACATTATTTTATTTTCATGTAGTTATATATTTCTCAGTTTTCCATCTGCTACAGATTTCTAGTTTTGTTCTATTGCAATCAAAATTTTTTGTTTGTTTGTTTTTTGGGTAATGGAGATCAAAGCCAGAGCCTCATGTGTGCTTAGCATGTGTTCCATATCTATGCACCAGGGAAATACTTTTCATGATTTCAGTCTTTTTAAAATGTATTGGTGTTTGTTTCATAGAATTGTATTTTAGGGATGACAATAGTCTGTTCTGTTTGCCTTTTTGTTTGAACATTTGTTATTACAAGCTTATGGGAAATTAAATATTAAAGACACTTAACCAGTTCTGAGAAAAGGAATAAACTCAGATCACCTATAAAGAATATGCCACAGTGTGGCGAGGATAAAGTCCCACATGAAGTGGTAACTGCACAGTACACACATGCTCCTCTCATGTTCTAAAGTACTGCTGAGTTTGTACTGCAAATATCAAAGAATAAAATTGGCCCTTGAGAAGGGCCTTGGAGTCCAGAGAGGAGGCAGGCCTGGACTGGGGGCAGCTGAGGTTGAAGCTGGGTTTTTATCCTGCCAGCTGAGTGATCCTGACAAATCACTCAGGATCTTGGCTGAGCTCTTCATTCATCTGCAAGACGGAGACACCAACACATATCTCTGGGGTCTGTAGCCTACATCAGGATTAGCTGAAATTAGGCAGTAAAAAGCAATCACCTCGCCAGGCCAGGTTCGTTTATTCTACCAGTACTTATTGCAGCTTTGGGTGCTGTTCTAGGTGCTGGAAACAGCAGTGAATCAGAGTCCCTGTCCACGAAGGGTAGTAACTTTTCATGTCAGACATGGTCAGAGCCAAATAGAAAAGCTGAAAGCCAGGAGAATCGGACAGGGCATGCAAGGCTGGGCGTGCTCCTGCTATTCTACAGAGCACGACAAGGGTGAGACCAGAAGGAAGTAGAAGTGTGAGCCAGCGTGAGATGTGGAAGAGGGGCACGTCAGAAAGAAGGAATGGCAAGTACAGAGGGCTTAAGACACAGCATGTCTGGCCCATCCAAATCAGAAAGGGAAAGGGAAATGATCAGCAGTTTAGGACTTCAGATTCCATTGTGAGCAATACAGGAAGCGTTTTAGTGTGTTCAGCAAAACCTGTGACCTAATCTAAATGTCTTAAGAGGTCATTCTGTGTGTTGTGTTAGAAGAGCCTGTGGGCAGGGTAGGGAGCAAGACTGTTAGGGCTCTTCCATGTCAACTTGCCAGGGATGACAAATGCTGGGCGAGGCAATGCTGTGGCAGCAGAGAAGTGGTTGGATTCTGGGCACAGCTGATAAGATCTGACGATGGTTGGGCAAAATGTGAGAGAAACAGACTGAACGAGAATGGAGCTGCTGCTGAGGAGGCAGTGGGAGCATCAGACAGGGATCAGGAGGTTGTGGGACATGTGGCCCAGAGGGTGGCTGAGCAGGATGCCAGCTGGTTTGGGGACCAGGGGGACAGGTTCCGCCTGGAGACAACACATTGGCAGTTGTCAGCACACCTAGTATCCAGAGCCTGAGTCTCCTAGGGTGTGTTGAGGGGGAAACGGACTGAAGTGCTGAGGGCTTCGCGTGGATGCCAGAGAGGAAGGGGACACTAGCAAGTCTGAGGAAGAGCAGCCAGGGGGCAGGAAAGTGACTCAAGAGAGCAGGAGCAGGAGCACAGGAAGGCAGCCTTTGGGAAGCACAGCACAGCACAGTGGACTGCCTGCTGCCCTCCTGCTGGCTGGCTGTGGCGACTGTCACTGATGCCAGAGGAAACAATCAGGGGTGCACAGAGAAGGAGCTTCCAGAGAGTGTGAGGACTGGGGTTGTGTAATCTGAATCGAGAGGCCTCAGTTTTACTAGGTAGTGCTAGGAGTGAACCTAAGGCCTTCCCACTGAGCTGAACCCCATTCATTCGTTCAGAGATGCGGTCTCTCTAGTTGCTAAACTGCCCAGGGCGGGTTTGCATTTCCCATGCTCCTGCCTCAGCCTCTCAGAATACTGGGACTACAGGTATGCACCACCTGGCCCAGCTCAGTAAAGCCATCTCTGAACGCTTCAAATTCTACTCTTAGGTGAGATCGCAACCTTCATGTTTTGCTGTTCTAAGGGGCATAGAGCTATTCCTTGAAGAAACGTTTCCCAAGTTCCCCAGTGGATTTTACCAACACTAAAAAGTAGTGGGCAGTAATAACCTTCCTCTCTGTTATTACACAGGAAACCCCAAGGGGGCAGTCTCACCGCACTCTGCATGACGAGTGAGGTCTATATGAAGTCAGGTCTCAAGGAAGCAAAGGGACACAAATGAATTGGAGAAGCCCAGATGAAAGCCAAGAGTTCTGAGTTCCTGCATCTCTGTCTAATCAGCTGTGTGGCTGTGAGCAGGTCACAGTGCATCGCTGGGTGTCTTCGAGTTGAAGTACTGCAACATGGATGAGGGCAATAAGCCAGACACAGAAAGTACTGCAGGAAGTCAGTAGGGCCCTGACATCCTGACATGGAACCCTGAAAGAGTCAAACCCATGGAAGGACACTGAGAGGGTGGCAGCCAGGAGCTGGGGACAAGGAGTGGGGAGTGGTGAAGGACTACAGTTTCTGCTAAAATAAACTCTGGAGATCTGCTGCCCAGCATAGTGCCCCCAGCTAAGAATACTGTCTTGCCTACTCAACACTGCTAAGAGGGTTGACCTTAGCTTAATCATTCTTATAATAAAAGAAAAAAAAATCCAGTAACAATAATAATAATAAAGGGTGTGGGAGGAAACTCTGGGAGGTGATGGCTATGTTTATGGCCAGATGATAGTGATGGATTCATAGGCCTATGCAGACTTAGCAAGTTGCATACATTAAACAGAGCTTTCATACGTCAAAAATTAAAGCCAGGTGCGGTGGTGCACATCTGTAATCCCAGCAACCCAGGAGCTTGAGGCAGGACTGACACTGTAAGGCAGCCAAGGCAATTTAGTAAGATCTTAAAGTCTCAGAATAAAAAGGACTGCAGGTATAGGTCGGTAGTACAGCATCCTGGAGTTCCAGCCCCAGGATGATAACAATAATAATATTTCAAAGTAATAAAAAGATTTAAAAATAACAAGGGCCAGGAACGCAGATCAGTTGTAGAGCACGCCCTAATACCACAAAAAAGAAAAAACTGATTTCTAAGTAAAGCATGTTGTCCCTGGAAGTATCCCGGCGTTGCCGAGAGGCCGGTTATGCACTCACTCCTATCGCGGTGGTAGCTGTGCGACTCAGAACGGCAGGGCGCGCTCCACACCTGGCTGGAAGCGCATCTGAAACTTAACCAGTCCACCCACCCACGAACACTGCTTGCTGGGCAGCTACTCTGTGCCAGGGACAGAGAAGCACGGGGGACCCAGTGGTGGACCCAGCACACCTTACTCAGCCTCAGACTGTGTGTTCCCCAGCAGGGGCAAGGGCTGGCCTTTTGGTTTCTTCCCCTGGTGAGATCCACAGGGTCACCATCTGTGTCACACATCTGTCATCTTTTTCTCAACTATAGCCTCCTTTGCCATGATAGGGACAGGCCACTTCCCAAACCAGCTGACTGGAGGCAGGGCTGGCCCACATTGGAGTCCCTATTCTCCGAGTCCTAGGCCCTTTCTTTCTTTCTTTCTTTCTTTCTTTCTTTCTTTCTTTGGTACCAGAGATCGAACTCAGGACCTTGCACTTGCTAGGCAGGCGCATGTGCCACTGAGCTAAATCCCCAGCCCTTGTTTTAAAAATTTTATTTATTTTTAAATCGGTACCGGGGATTGAACTCATGACCACATGCTTATAAGGTAGGCACTTATGCCACTGAGCTAAATCCCCAGCCCTGAGTCTTAGGCCTTTTCACTGCAGGCATTCATCTGGCTGAAGCAGATTCCTGAGAGGCTAAGTAGGGAAAGGGAATAAACATGTCCTTTTTTTTTTTTTTTTGAGGCAGTCTCAATATATAGCTCAGGCTGGCCTCAAACTCATGGCAATCATCCTGCCTCAGCCTCAAGAGTGCTGGAATTACAGGCGTGTACCACGTCACCTGGTTCTCCCTGCCTATCTGAGTATGTCACTCACTTTATTTTGATTTTAGACAAGGCAATCTGGATGAGTGTTGAACTTGGAAAAAATTTATATCATTTAAATCTCTCATTGTCAGCCAAGTGTGGTTTCTAATCTCAGTATTCTGGGAAACTGAGGCGGGAGGATTGCAAATTCAAGCCCAGCCTGACCACTTATTGATTTAGAAAGACCCTGTTTCAAAGTAAAAATTAAAAAGGCAGGGATGTAGCTCAGTTCAAAGGCCTGAGTTCCATCTCCACAACTATTTAAAAAAACCAGCAAACTTCATTCTCAATATGTGACTTTTAAAAATTTTTTTGTTTTGTTTTGTTTTTTGCTTTTTTGTGATGGGAATTGAACTCAGGACTTGGGCATGCTGGGCAAACACTCCAGCACTGACTTATATCTCCAGCTTTAAAAAAAAAAAAAAAGACAGAGTCTCACTAAATAGCACTGGCTGGCTTCAAATTTGCCTCAGCCTCTGGAATAGCTGGGATTATAGGTGCATGCTGCCATGCTGGGTTTCTTAATCTCCTTTTAAGGGCCCACCACTTAATTATATTACCTCAGGGATCAGGTTCCCACACACATTTTGGGAACCAGTACTGACAGCAGCAATTTCCTATCTTCTTTATCTGGACTCCACTTAATCAAATTTTGGCCTTTGGACTAGCTCTCTAAATTTCCTACCATTCCCCCTTTTCTTTTTTTAAACTTTTGTTTGCTTTGCTTTTTTGAGTTAGGGTCTCATATGCAGATCTGGCTGGCCTTGAACTCACTGTGTAGTCCAGACTGGCTTTGAACTTTTAGTGATCCTCCCACCTCAGCCTCCTGAATGCTGGGATCACAGGTATGGACCACCACTCAGCTTCTCCCTTCTTTTTTCTCTCTTTTTCTGTTGTTTGTTGCTTTACTTTCTAGAGATTTCCTTGACTTTGATGTTTTAATCCTTGAATTATTTTCTCAAGCTGACAACTTTTGAGTCCTTTTTCTCATTCTTCCTTTTTAAAATAATATCCTTTATGGATTCAATATATCTCCTATCCAAGAACACTAAGCAAAGTGAGTTTGGTTTTTTCTTTTAGTTTTCTGTAGTTTCTTTTCTGCCTTAAATTTCCTTTTTCTGTTTGTTCGCTGTTTTACTCATCTTTGTTAACATGTAAAAGCCAAGTATCTGGTCATGTGCAATTATCTTAAGGTTAAGGTGGGTGTCAGGCATGTCATTTCTGTTTAGTTTTGCTGAGTGTTTGTATGTCCTTGTGGCTGCAGGCCTTAACAAGTCACGCTCTGCAATGAGCTGGCCTCTCAGTGACCGTCCTCGTGACAGGATCTGGAAGGTGGATCTCTTCTCTTGGGTCGGTCCTGCCTGGGAACATGCAGAACTCTGCAACTGGAGAAGGGAGGGGAGGAAGGCACTGAGGAGCCTGGTGTTCAATATACAAATGTCTCCTCATTTCTGCATGTCACCCTGACTGAACGCCTTAAGTCTCAGCTCTTAAAGGACCATTTATGCACCTAAGCCTCAAGGAGGGTGGCAGTGAGGCCAGTGAGAGGCCCTGATGTCCTGCAGTTTCCCGTCAGTCACCATGTTTAGTCTACTGCCATGTGCCTAAGAGCTTTGCCACTGCGCCCGTAAATCCTGGAATCCTGGGGATTTTCTCAGTAGTGGAGGTTGAACTCTGGATGAACAGCCCCTCCTGTGGGGCTCCAATTCCTTGTTGCTACAGAGTGGATAGAAAGCCACTGAACTGAACTATACTGAATTATAACCCAAACCCTTTTTTATTTTGAAAACAGAGTCTCACTAAGCACTGTCGCCCAGACTCAGCCTTCAAGTGCTAGGATTACAGACTTCCACTGTCACGCCAGGCTACTCGTGGGAATTTTCGGGGCATGTTGGCTTCCTTCTTATTGGCGACTCCCTTTAAAAACATGGGCTTTAATTTATAGTCTCTTGTCAGATTTCTATCCCATTTTTAAGATTTCGTTTTCAGTTTTTACTTAAAAATAATTATCACCTCCAGAAGTCTCTGTCCCTAATTTTTTAATATTTTTAAGTTTAGAGGGCTGGGGATTTAGCTCAGTGGCATAAGCACCTGCCTAGCAAGTGCAAGATCATGAGTTCAATTCCTGGTACCTAAAAAAACATTTGTAGGTTTATGCCTTTAAAATTCTCCACTGCCATTTTAGGGGAGGTTGGGAGAAATTATTTATTTTGTTTACCTGAAATTCTTGGTAGGCTTTTGGGCAATCTCATGGCAGACTGAAGAAATGCAGTTTCCAGGAATGGCCACAAGTTGGCACAGTGACTCTGTAGCTAATTTATAGTTTTTTTCCTACAGTAAGTGACATTCAAGAGTTGAAATGACTCCAAATTAATCCAGCGAGGGAGCCACAGAATCTCAAAATATCTCCACTAGACAGTCTTGTAGGGCTTTCTATCCACTCTGTAGCAACAAGGAATTGGAGCCCCACAGGAGGGGCTGTTCATCCAGTATCTGGCTGTAGTTGGTAAAAACTCCCTGGATTTGTATTTTGGATTCTTTTAGAAACTTGTAATTGGCCAGGTAGGGTGGTGCATGTTTGTAATGCCAGTACTCTGGGAGGCTGAGGTAGGAGGATTGAAAATTTGAGCTCAGTCTTGGCAACTTTGCAAAGGACTCTCTGTCTCTTATGGCTGGGGGAGCAGAGCTGAGGATGTATCTCAGTGCCCTTGACTTCAATCCTAAATTCTGGGGGGTGAGCCTCAAAACTGAAGTTGTCTTTAAATTGGAATATAAGCCAGGCACAGTAGCATATGCCTGTAGTCCCAGACACCTGAGACGCTGAACAGGAGATCCCATTAAGCCCAGGGACTCCAGGCCAGCCTGAGCAACACCTAGAGACTCCATCTCACAAAACAAAAAAAAACAGCGCCCAAGTTGAGGCAAAAGTATCCCAAGTTTGAGGCCAGTCTGGACAATTCAGCAAGACACTGTCACAATTGAAAAAAAAAAAAAAAAAAAGCCAGGGATGTAGCTCATTGCTTCTTGGATTCATTCCCCAGTAGTGCAATTTTTTGGAGACAGGGTCTCACTATGTATAGTTCAGACCAGCTTTGAACTAAAGAAAACAGAAAAAATATTTTTTAACGTGAATGCATATTTAGGTATGGTGGAGAACCCCTGTAAATCCTAGGATTCTTGGGAACAAAGGCAGAGTTCATCTCCCTGCTGAGGCAGGAGGCAGTGGACTGACCTTGGAAGGACAGTGCAGTTGGCCCTGCTTCATTTATAATGTAGGTAGGAGTCTCCAAGTTTGTGTGCATGTGAGAGAGAGAGAGAGAGAGAGAGAGAGAGAGAGAGAGAGAGAGAGAGAGAGAGAGAGAATTAAACCCAAGATTCTCACACCGAACTGCATCCTCAATACCCCATTTTTTGGAGACAGGGTCTAAACCAGTTCAGGCTAGACTCACATTTGTCTCCGCCTCCCAGGGTGCTCAGATTACAGCAGTGCACCACCTCACCTGGCCACCAAGCATTTTTTCACATTTTTGTTTGAGACAGGGTCCTGCTGTGCAGTTTAGGCCGGCCTTCAACTATGTGGCCCAGGCTGTGAAGGCCCAGGCTGAGCTCACATTCATAGTCACCCTCACACTTCTGCCTCCCAAATGCTGGGATTACAGGCTTGCATACCACACCCAGCTTTCATACCCTAATAAATGTCTTCCACTGCTGAAATCAGCCAGAGTCAGTTTACAGCAGTGATGGGTGTTACTTTAGCCAAAGGACAGTACAAGCGTGATCAAGTGGAAAACCAGCAGTAGTACCAATCTGGAGTAGGGGCAACCTCAGGAGGCCCTGAGCTGCTGCATGGAAAACTCAGCAGGATGCAGTGGCTGAGGAAAGACCCATCAGCTGGAGAGGTCTTTGGGCTGAGCACTCAGAAAATACAAATCACATGCAGTCTAGAATTTAAACTCAGAAAGGTGACCTTTATCCTAAGAGTCACTCTGTCAGCAATTCCCATCAAGTGTTTCTCTTCCAGGGCCCACTTCGGTGGTGTGAGGACAGGGCTGCAGCAGACAGGCACGGCCCACCATCGACTCCCCTGTAGGAGTGTTCACCGTCTCACTGGAGCCACCCTTTTGCACTTCCCAGCCTGTCACCCAACTCACTACACAACGCAAAGAGGTCACAGTGGACACTGCAGGAACTTCACAGGTGGAATGGCTTCTCCTGTGAGTCCCACCATTTTCCAAGCACCATCAGCCAGCCCTGCTGCTTGCACCTCTGGTGTCTAAAGTGAATGACCTATGTTTAACACTAAAACCCTCCACTTCAAAACACTAACAACTACTCACCAGCTCAGTGAGAGCTTTCAGTCTGGAGATGTTGATCACTCTTTACTTTCCTTGACTTTTATGTTCTATTTACTTGCAACAGGAAGGCACGGCCTCCCTTCTCACTGTGGTGCTGGGAATTTACACTGTGTGCATCCCCACACTACTTTGCTTTCTCCCATCATACTCCTGTACGTCGTCTATTACAAATTATCTCGTCGGTCAAGAAGGCTGCCACAGCCTACAGCAACTGCCTCCTTTCCCTTTGTCTCTATCTTGAGTATTTTTAAAAAATTACTGGTGCTCACTGTCCTAGCTATTTATCAAGCAACAAAGGTCTACCTCAGACCACAGCTCCAGAAAACCAAGTGCGGGAATTGTGACCAACCAAAGGCTTGCGCTAACGTCCAGCCAAAGGACGGTCTGGGCAAGAATGAGACACAGCGTACAATCACCAAGGTGAAAAAGGTAATTCAGAACTTCAAGCACATGGCAGGCTCACAAGTATTTTGTCCCCTTTCTAGATTCCCCATCTGCCACCATCTTAGCCAGTTGCTGAACCCCGTGCCAGTGTGGAGCCCTTCAGATTTTTTTCTCTTCCACACCACCCGGATGGATGTGCTTTCCTCCAAAACACTGCTCTCAGCACTCCCCAGAGCTTTTCATGACACCCACTGGCTCGCACAGGGCCCGAGAGAACTTCTGGTTTCCCACAAAAAGCTGAGCCCCAACCCAGCCTAGCCAAGGAGCCTACAACTGTAATTCCCAGCTCTTTTCCCCACAGAATTTGCTCTTCTATTACTACAGCACTTAAAATCTGGATCATGTGTACTTAGCTGGTCATTTTTTGCTTTTTAAGAGTGAGAGACATAGTCTCATTATGCAGTTTCAGGCCGGCCTTTAACTCACAGTGATCCTCCACCTCAGCCTGGAGTGCTGGATTACAAGGGTGCACTACCTCGCTTAGGTAATTAATTTTGCTCAGACAGGTCACAAATTTAAGGGCAGAACTCACCTGTTTTCCTCTGCCAATCTCAAAGGTGAAATCACAGGCCTCACCCTAGACACACAACAGACATGTGGGGTGAGGAAGGGGGCCGTGACAGTATTAAAAATACTCCAGGTGATTCTCACAAACACTGCAGTCTCCTAAGGGCTGTCCTCCTAGCAGAGATAATCTTACCAACAAATATTTATCTTTGTTAAATGGTGAGACCTTAAGATAGTATTAAACATATGCCAATGGCCAAAACTGTTATGGTTCCCCAAGCAGTAGGAAATCTTTTATGCTTTCAAGAAGTCCGCCACTGCCAAAATAAGCACACATCCTCCGGTCTGGCCAGCTTACCCTGTACCTCAGCGGCAACTGGCCTGTGGCATACAGTGTTAGCTGGAGGTGGCTGACAGGGACCACAGCACCTTCTATTTTTATACCAGGTGACTCTGCTTTAGAGTCCTAGCAATCTTTCTGTTTATTTATATAGTTCTTTATCAAACAGTTCTTGAAACTGCCTTTTTGGCTTTTCATAGGCTGAAAAAAAAACTTCTATTTTTAAACTTTTAAAATATTCAGTCTGCTACTATATAGGTTTCAGAAGAAATCCTCCAACTTCATGAATAAATGAAAACCAAGCCACACAGTTGGAAATCAAGTTTTGTTTTTATATGAATAGAAGTAGACCATCTAGAAATATTTCAGTTTATTTAAATTGTTAAGGAGAATATGAAACCGAATTCGTAGCTAGTATCAGAGAATGGACTCAACTGTTTGGTGTTTAATGAGAACAGCTTCTACATAGGATCCCAAGAGACTTACAGAAATGGGGCAAAGCCCTAATATTAAGCAAATAAAATTCATGTTTTAAACAGATTATACAAAAGTTGATTTATACTCCATTTCCCTTTTTTGATATTTAGAAAGTGCAGATTTAACAAAAGGTAGCCATATCCTTTCTATGTACTATGCCGATTATAATTATGCAAATGACAAAACTGTCAGTCTGTTACCTAAAAATCCCAGTGTTTAGCTCTCAAACCTTAAGTCACTGAATTGAATAAAGATTAAAGAGGGCTAAAAGTTAAAAAGAAAATAAAAGATACTGCCACATTCCAGATAAAGGGAAGCAACAAATACATTAACTACAGTAGATTTAACCTAAAACTTAACAAAAAGCTTTCATTTTTTAAGTGGAAAATTAGCAATTATTTGGCAATGCTGCTTTTTACTAGTAAACAATGATAAAGTCAAGTGAAGGAAAGACCTAACAACAACCACCAGTGAGGCATATAAAATTTTTAGGGCACAATCTGAAAAATTCGTGGATTTTCATACCACATATGTCCCTATGGTGTTTATGTGAGCCAAGAGGTCATTAAAATGTGTGTCACAACACAGAGACACTTTTCAATGGAAGCTGCTGTCCTAAACTCAGCCTCTGCTCAAAATGAATCATGCTATTCACAATTATTTCAACAAAGGTATCATCTTAGGATGCTAGCAGCATAGCAAACTTAACCTACCCTATCCTAATGATAAGCAATGAAGCAAAACTAGAAAGACGCAGTGAAGGACAGGGTTAGAAACAGCTAGAGATCTTATCTTAAATGAGAAGTCTTTCTTGTCCTTCTAAATCCATGGTAATACAAGTTTTCCAAGAGGATGTGAAGACAGTACTTAAAATTAATAATTTTCTAAAGTATCTCTAAATCTTAAGGTAAAGACAACTTAACACTGAAAAAGTATTCTTCAGAGGCCAAATCTCAATACATTTGGCAAACATGTTAATAAAATCCACTCCTCCTTCCTGTTCTTTTGCTTGTTTGTTTTTAATTTAAACAGTCTTCACTGGGCTACCTAACTGCCAGAGGAGTTGCCAAAATGGAGACTACTCAAATTTAGGTTAAGGGACTTATTCTAGGAAAGTGAAGAGGATATACACCTAATTAGAAAGACAAACCACAACACCCTCTGAACACTAGTGCATGCAATTAGCTCTTCCATTTCATAAACTTGATGGATAGATAGCAAGAGAACAAAGGGAAGAAGAACAGAGTCAAAACAGAATAAAGGAATCTGGGACAGAGGTTTTTGGGGTAAGAGAGTAAATGAGGGGAAGACATCAATTAACTGACATGGACAGCAGGTAGTTAGAATTTGTCTTTAAGTTTACTTAAGCAAATTACATCAGTGCTTTATGTTAAACCTGACAAACCTACTAGTTTGCCCCTTTCATTTCTAAATAACTCACACCATAAGGTGGTGGGAAGGAGAAGCAAATAAAGTGGCATGCAGGAAGATGAGCCACACGAAGAAAGTGGCCAAGGAGAACTGGTGGCAGGAACAGTCTTTAAGTATCAAGGCCACTGAAAACAAGATTCAGCAAACCAAAGCAATCATTTCTGCATTACCCTTTGTCCTCAGTTAACTACTATGAAAATTACAGCCAAGCAAACCACAAATATTTTAATGGGTTATGTTTGGATGATATGTCTCCTGCACATGCTTCCACCAAAACAAAAAAGGAAAAACCAAGTAAGTTCCTTTCCACATAAGGCACAGGACAAAATTAACCCCATTTACATATTCGAGGCGAAAATGAGTGTTTTCCTGGCTTCTGTTTGTTTCTTTTGCTATCACATCTATAGATTATAGAGACTCAAGCACATTATCCATGACAGAAAATTTCACTGTTGTACAAAATAAAATTGTTAATTCTAACTTTTATTCTTATACAATTTGCAGAATAGAATTAAAATGATTGCTATACGTTTTAATGTTGATAAGAACTGGACTATAATACAACTGAAATGCAGTGGTGAGCTGAGCAAGTACATTTAAAATGAAGTCACAGACATGATTTTTCTATACATTTTTTTGTTTGAAGAAAAATTATAATAAAGTCAGCAAGCAGTCACAGATGAAAGAACAAAATAGGAGGACTGGATAGTTAGGATGAGGAACAAAAATATCTGTTCAGAGTTAAAAATGGACAGAGTGGTTTATTTGCAGAAGAAGAGAAACAGGTGGTGGATGGCAACGGATGGAACAGGAGAACGCTCAGCAACATTTGCTCTTCCAGCCCGTGACGCCGCCTCCACTGCTGATATCTACATTTTCACTGTTGGGCTCTTTTACAGGGGTCTGGAATAAACACATAAGCAAAGTAACTCATGAAAAACACATTGCCACCGGTAAGTCAAGATTCAACAGCCACATTCTTATCAAGGTCAAAGTACACAAAAGGAGGCAGCTACAGTCACAGAGTTAGGCTTTACCCCA
>PVLA01000537.1:38315-104640 GCA_004027455.1 Hydrochoerus hydrochaeris | reverse complement strand
TTCTTTTTTCTCATTCCCTTTCCTCTCCTTCAACCCTTCTCCCCTCCATTTAGAAAATCTCTGCTGCCAATTTTTCCCCTTCCACTCTCGCAATTTAAAATTCCTTCCCTTCCCTCCCGCCTTTTCTCTTGTTCCTCTTTCTATTTGAACAAGTTTTGTTTAACCTTCCTAATGTCCATCCTCTTCCATTTGGCCCCTTATTTACACTGGGTTTCTCTCACAAGAGAAAGAATGCAACATTTAAACTTGGGTGTCTGATTTATTTTACTTAAGAGTAAGATTATAAAATAAAATCTGGTTCTCCTAAGTAATTAGCCCAAATTATATTAAAGGCTCTTTGGACATTTATGCAAAATTTACTGGATTTAAATGCTACAATAGGTCTGGAGATTTAGCTCAGTGGCACAAGTGCCTGCTTGGCAAGCACAAGGTCATGAATTCAATCCCTGGTACAAAACAAAACAAAAGCTACAATATAATTAGGGGTTTAAGGGATATTCTATTTTTAAATTTATAATCTTAAGTAAGTGAAAATTTGAAACTTAAGCCCAAATTAATGAAAATTATCTCTGTACACAAAAGCTGCCCTTTGACATTAAATAAATCTCAAATAGGATTAAAATTATAAAGCTGAGGGCTGAGGATAAAACTCAGTGGCAGAAGTGACTGCCTGGTAAAGGCAAGGTCCTGAGTTCAATTTCTACTACAGAAAAGAAAAAAGGGTGGGGCGGGGGTTTAGCTCAGCGGCCTAGGTGCCTGCTTGGCAAACGCGAGGTCGTGAGTTTGATCCCCAGTACCAAAAAAAAAAAGATTAGAGAGATGCATCCATTTACTTAGAAATACCTCAATTTTACCCTTTATGGCAGAGTAGTATTCCACTGTTGTATACAAATATCAAATTTATATATATTTTTAATCCATTCATCTGTTATGCCTTGATCCTAGCCCTAAGAACAGTGATTGGAAGCCTGTTTTTCTTGGTTTTGTTTTTGTATTGGGAATTGAACTCAGGACCTTGCGCTTGCCAAATGGGCAATTAGGAGCTGAGCTATATCCCTGGCCTTTATCTGTTGATGAGCACATGGGTTGTTTCTAAAATTGAGCTATTATAAATTGTGCTGCTTTAAGCATGGGTATGCATATATCACTGTAGGATTTTTTTTTTAACTCTTTTGGGAAGATATCTAAAAGTCAAATGGGTAAAACTAGTTTCAGTTTTTCAAGGAGTTTCCATACTGATTTCCACAGTAGTTATACCAGTTTATACTTCACCAACAGTGAAGAAAGGATTTATTTGTTATTGATTGATTTCTTGAGGATAGTCATTCTTTCTGGAGTAAGATGGAGTTTTAGTGTTGTTTTGATTTGTATTTCTCAAATGACCAGTGATGCTGATAGAGAACTTTAGAGAAGTAAAACAGTCATTTTCTGTTTATAGTTACTTGCCTTTTTAGGCTGAAGCTTGTATTTCTGCAGCACTGCTTTAAAAAGGCAAACAACTACATTTAAATGAAAAAGAATGAGCATAATGCAAAGTTACATAATTCATGGAGGAAATGGATATAGAAAATTATCCCCTAATCAGAATTACTTATCATACTCTTAAAATCAGAAAAATTATACTATTTCAAAAGAGTAGTCCTGCTATATATTATGAAAAAACTCTCTGCATATTAATTTTTTCGTGTGTCTTTTTTTTTTTTTTTTTGCACCTGGGATCAAACTCAGGACCTCATAGTTACCAGGGCAGGCCCTTAGCCAGCTGAGCTAAACCCCTGGAGCTCTGCATACTAATTTACATGCAGAAAAGTACACAAATCTGAAGTGTACAGCTTAATGAGTTTTTAGCATACTGTGAAACAATCAGATAAGGATGTGGGACATAACACCACCACAAAGGCCTTCCTGTGTCCTTTCCAGCCTCATAAAGCCAACATTCCTGATTTCAACCATCACAGACGAGCTTTTTCTATCCTTTCCCTTTATATACCTGGAACTCAATTTAAAATCTTTGCCATCTGACCTCTTTTACTAAGTATTAGTTGTTAGATTTATCCAGTACATCATCATAAATGGAATTTTAAAAGCTATAATTTACCCAATAATTTATTCTATAATGAACACAATATAAAGTATTGGGTGGGCCAAGGGGGGAATAATTAAAATATTCTAAAAACTCAGAAGTTCCCAGAGAAGCCCACCTTAAGAAGCTTCTACTTGCCCCTAGAGCTTACCCACCTACTCACTGCCTCATGGTATGGATTTTTCCTCCTTTGAACCTTAAGGCAACGAAATTACACACTAAAAAGACCTGTGTGGGCTTTCCTGAACAAGTGATTTGTCTATTAATGCAAATCTGAGAAAAAATATAATAGTGAAGAGGTAGCTCAACATCCAGTGAACAGCAAGAACAGAACAGCTGCACAGGAACTTCACTTTCTCTGGGGACTTTCAGGGATGGGTCAGACAAAAGATACATGGATACTTACAATCAGGAAGGCCCCCTACATGCACTGACTCTTACTACCTTGCAATCTATCATTTTATAAGTTAAATGGTATTTTTGAAATACACCCCCCCCCCCCAAAAAAAGGAACATTTTAGAGATAAAATCTGAGTTAAGCTTATTAAATACACTTTTAGGCTGGCTTCCAGCTAGAAATAAGACAAGCCTAACAAGTGGGCAAAGGAATTAAAAAAAAAAAAGAAAAAAAATATATAGAAAACAATGCAAAGTGATTCTTAGCAAGGTTCTTGGTTCAATTGCCTACACTAAGAATAAAAAAATGTTATTCATGAAAAGGCAGGCAGAATAAGAATATATATTTATATCTACTCATAGTAATAATTAAGAAATTTCTTACATTGATTACTATGGGACAGGGATGAAGAAACAATAGCTACAGCATTAAGGCAGTGACATGCAAAACTACCTTTTATTTTACTTTTTCCATTTTAAATGTTTGAATCATGAAAGTGAATTACCTATCCAAATAAGTCTAAAAAAGTTTTAAATTCCTTTCATTCTGAAGTTAATTCTAATATGAAACAAGTTTATGTTTAATGTTTTATATCACATCGAAATGTAAGAGATATAAAAAACACTACAGTTATCTCCTTCATGGGCCTGCTTACCTGGGTAAGGCTTCAGAATGAAACTTACTCACTGGCACATCCATACTTTAATCTTAAGGGAGTCCTGTCTCAATGACTAATAATGCTATTCACTAATGACATTATTCAAAAAAGAGGTCAACACTGGAAGATCAAATCATACAGTAGAAAGCAGAAGCTACACCCAGCACTTGAGAGGCTGAGAAAAGAGAAATGCTGCAAGTTTAAGACCAACCTGGGCTACACAGTGAGTTCAAGGCCGGTCTGAATTACTCAGCAAGACTCTGTCTCTTTTTGTTTTGACCAAAAAAAAAAAAAAAAAACCCAAAACAGTAAGAGCTTCATTAACTTTTGCATTGGCTCTTGTGGGTCATATCCTGCTTGGTCTTTAACTAGACTGTGAGTACTAGAATACTTTTTCATCCTGATTCATCAATCTCTGAATTTTATCTTTACCCACTTGGGTTTTTCTTATGGGGGGGGGTGTCAGGGTCTCACTATGCAGAGTTCAGGCTGGTCTTGAACTCACAACGATCCTCCTGCATCAGCCTCCTGAGTGCTGGGATTACGGGCGTGCATCACCATACCAGGCAACTCACTTGTTAAATAACATTTTTAAATTTTAAAAGTTAATTTTTATAATTAAAAAAATACAAAGGCATTAAAATTTCAAAGCAAAGCTATCTATAAGGGACAGAGTCTGTGAGTGATTCTGTTCTGCAGCTCCCCGTCTTACCATTTGTCACTCATTTGAAGTACTCTCTATTCAGTTTGGTATAGATCCTTCCAGTTTTGTTTGCTGAACATAACCAAATGTGTGTGTGTGCGTGCACATGCTCCATCTGTATCATACACTTAAAAATGAGGTTATTATATCTTACCTTGCTTTTTATCACTCAATGTACTATAAATATCCTTTGTGTTTTTAACTAGGCTAAGGCTCCTGCATTGTCTGAAATCCTATTGACTGATTGATTGTGCTATGGATTGAAACCATATGTCAGGCAAACTTTCTACTGCTGAACTAACTATACTCTCAGTATCCAAAACAATTTCTGATCTGACACAAACAATCCTCACAGAAAAACATCTCGTGCTTCAGTCACTTCCCAAGCACAATAACCAGGACACTGAGAGACTTGGAAAGGTCCATCTATAGTTCGCCACCTTGAATAACAGTGACTGATAACTGTCTTTTTCAGTTTGAATATCCAATTGCAGCTAGCAAATACCTTCGTTTCACTCTAGTAAATTAAGTTCCTTGGTATAAATGATCCCTGACAGAGAATGTAATTTACTGAATATAAACACCTAAACTCAATTTCTTCTAAGTGATCAGTTATTTCACTGGATTTTATTTTGAGAGAGGGTCTCAAACTCTTTTATCAAGTTGTCTAGGCTGGACTTGAACTTGCAATTCTCCTATTTCAGCTTCTCAGAGTGCTGGGATTACAAATTGTGTGCTACCACACCGGCTTTACCAGATTAGTATTTTGTACACTGACACTATTTCAGCTTATATTTTATAAAGATACCCTTACAGGTTGTTATTTTTTCTTTTGTGATGTTGAAGACTGCAACCAGTGTATATTTATGCTAAGCACGCATTTATACACCCCAGGCCACAACAGGCTGGATTAAAGAAATTTTTTTTCAAATATAAAAACAAAAATATTACTGGAAACAATTATATTTCCTCCAACAAAGTATTTGTTTATTTTGTGGGATTTGTGTCAGATTTTGTGTTTATTTATTTGCATTTAAAAATTAAAGTAGACTGGGCTGGAGATTTAGCTCAGCGGCATAAGCACCTGTATTGCAAGTGTACGGTCATGAGTTTGATCCCCGGTACTGATTAAAAAAAAAAGAAAGAAAAAAAATAAATAAAGTAGACTGAATAAAGAATTCATAACTCAATCCTTTCTGTGCATTGTACCTGGTGATTTAAGGAAAAACATAAAAATCTGACTTCTCAATGTTCTACATTACTTACACATGCTGACAAGTATTGGGACTCACAACTAAAATCTGAGGTCAAATAAGTCCCTCAAAGCCACATTTTCAGCATTATTTATTATTATTTTTATATCACAGTCATTCTGAAGTGACTAGCTACATGAAATGCAAGTGGATTTATTCCATTCATTCAGTATGCAATGCCCTTTATTGCTCTGAGAAGTAACTATGGAGGGACTCAGACTTTGCAGCAACAGTAAGCTGCTAACAGATGAACTTTTTATTTTATATTATGCAAGGAAATGCAAAGGATCTGTTAAGAGAAGTCAGTCAGTGAGTGAGAAAGCTTGATTAAGGCAGTATAGTTCATGGGAAAAGCACATGCCTAGCAAAGTGAGGGTTTGATCCTAGTGCAGGGGAAGGGAAGAGAGGTAAGGTAAAAAGCTGGAAAACAAAACAAAACAAAAACAACAGCCAGGCATGGTGGCACAAGCCTGTAATCCCAGCACTTGGGAGGCTGAGGCAGGAGGATTGTTGCAAGTTTGAGACCAGCCTGGGCTACAAAGTGAGCTCAAGGCCAGCCTGAACTGCATAGTGAGACCCCGTCTCAAAAAGACAAAAAAAGACAAAAAAAAAAAAAAAAGCTGGAAATAGGAATATGGAACTGGGGACCAGAGAGTAACCCAGACTTTAGAAAACCACTGCTACCACTGCCTAGACCCTTTGGACCACTAGATGCCTTCTAGTAATCTAGCTAAAGGTTCCTCACTTCACTTTGGAGGATCAGTTAATAGTAGTAATTTTTTAGGTATACCGCCACTAACTGGGGATTTAGCTCAGTGGCATTAAACGCCAGGTTGTGAGTTCAGTCCCCAGTACAAAAAAACAAAATACCACCACCCAAAATTCAGTACTTTATAGAGATAAATATTCCCCTGAAGCACTCCACACAAAGTAAAAACAGGAACTTACCTTTCGAAGGATATCTTCAGCTAGTGTAAGGAACGCCTTTTCAATGTTTATATTTGCTTTTGCACTAGTCTCAAAAAATCTAATACCATGCTCCTTTGCAATCTAAAATAGAAGCAAAATGACATAAAATTATCAAATATGGGCTTGCCAACTACAGACTGTAACATCTTAGAGGAAACAAAATTTAAATTCATTTCAGAAATTCTAAACCAGGCTTTTTATTCTAGGGGCAAACTTAAATGAGTACAACATGACTTATATCATTTCTATTTGACAAAGGCTTCTCTGATCACTGTACTAGGTGATGTGTTTCTTTAAAATCCTAAAATTAAAAAAAAAAAAAAAAAAAGAGCTGAATGTGACAGTGCAGGTCCATAATCCCAGCACCGGGTAGGCTTTAGCAGGAGACTCAAGAGTCCACAGCCAAGATGGGCAACATAGCAAGTTCAAGGCTGAGTAGAACCACATAGCCAAGACCTTATCTCAATCTAAACATCACTAGGAATCGCTGATTTATAGTTTTCCTCTCAGCACCTTAAATACAACTAACAATACCACAGCTGCAGATTTGGTTCTTGTGGCCAATGACACTGAACTGTCCATTTCACTGAATTAGAAAGCATGCTCCTGGATGTGTCTGAGTGGGTCAGAAGTATGGCCTTGGGTACTATGCAAGGTCTCTTGCCCACTGTTGTCTGGTACTGTTCCCCTGTTCTGCTTCCTAGCTACCAAGACTAAACCCCATGCTCCACCACACCTTTCTGTCATGATGTTTCTGCCTAGAAGCCAGGTGACCATGAACTGAATTTCTATAAAACGTGAGTCAAATTAAACCACTCCTCCTTTAAGTTTCAGTGTTTGGTATCATGTCCAATGATAGAAAAGCTAATACAGTGCTCCCATTATGTGGGGTTTGCTAAAAAAAAAAATTCATTTAAATGATAAATTATTATTTCCAACAGGCATTTTAAAAACTACATGACAATGTCAGTATGCCCCATCACTATCAAAACAATCAAATGGCAGTAAATCTCAATTAAAAAACAGTAAACCTTCCAAAGATTTTTACCTGTTCTCCTTTTCCTTTAGGTACAACTCTTTTATCATCCATGTCACACTTGTTTCCTAGTAACATTCTTTCCACATCCTCATTGGCATGCTAAAAATGGAATAAAATTTTATATATTACCATAAATTATAGCTTAATGGTCTCTAAATATGACTTTCTCAATTTCAGGTCATTTCTATAGCTGAAAAATTTTAAAGCAATTACCATAAAGCCAGCCCCTCCTTAAAAGTCTACCCAAACTTTTAAACTACCCAGCAAGAGATACAATTCCCAAGTCAAATTCATTCCACATACATATTATTTCTCCCCTTAGAAGAAACTGTCTACTTTTTGGATATATTCTGACCTAAAAAAGAAAATATAGGCAACAGTTCTGAAAATGAAATTCCTTATGCATCTCTAAATCCAAAAAGAATCTGACTTTGCATTTTACAGTATGAACTACCCTATAAAAGCTTAAAAATTTTATAGCTTTCAGTCTCAAATGATACACTGCTACTAAGCTACACTGCTAAATTACAAAGAGATCCACACAGAAAAATCAGTTAAAAACAAATGGCTTCCCATCATAAACCCAATGACATTTTTGGCTGAAGTACAAAGATCTATCCTAAAATTCATATAGGATCTAACAGGTTCCCCTAATAGCCAAAAAAAAGTAACAAAATAATTTTTACAATGTAAAAAAATTTTCTTTTTGGAGATAAGGGCTTGCTATATAGTTTAGGCTGACTTTGAACTCAATACATAGCCTAGGCTGACCTCAAACTTGTGGCAATTCTGCCTCAGCCTCCAAAGTGCTAAGATTATAGATGTGTGCCACCATGCTTGGTTCCAAAATACGGTTAAGTTAAAAAATAAAAAGAAAAAAGAAAAAAAAAGAAATTACAGGGCTGGGGATGCAGCTTAGTGGTTGAGCACTGTGGGAGGCCTTCAGTTTGATCACCAGCACAAAAATCAAGATAGAAATTCACAACTGCAAATCAAAATAGTATGGTAATGGCATAATGATACGCCAATGGAATAGAAAGATGAGAAAGAAACCCTCCCATATAAATGGTCAAGAGATCTTCAGCAAAGATGTTAACATTCAGTCAATGAGGAAAAGATAGTCTTTTCAACAAATCACACTGAAAAGAACAGGTGTTTGCATTGACAAAAAAATTTAAAAATGGATCCTTCATCCTATGTACAAAACTTTAAATGGCCTAAAATTATAACACTTTTGAAAATAAAATGGGGTGAAGGGCAGATGTTCACAACACTGACTTTGGCAACGACTTCCTGAATATGATTCGCAAAAGGAAGACAGTAAATAAACAGGTGTGCTGGTGTATGCCTATAGTTCCACTCAGCCCAGTGGAGGCTGAGGCAAAAGGATGGTGAACTCAAGGCCAGCCTGGGCCATATAGCAAGCTCACAGCTAGCCTGGACTACAAAGTGAGATCCTGTTTCAAAAAAAAAAAAAAAAAAAACCAATAAAGGGGACTTTTTTTTTTTAACTTCATTAAACTTTAAAATGTCTGTGCATCAAAGTATACTATTAATAAAGTAAAAAGGCAATCTATGAAATAGAAATATTTGTAAATCATATATAAGGGATTAATATCCACAATATTTAAACAACTCCTTAAACTCAAGAAAAAAATTAAAAATGAGCAAACAGACATTTCTACAATGAACAATAAACACACAAAAAAATGTTCATAATCTTTAGGGAAATGGAAATCAAAACCACAATGAGATACCACTGTATACTCATAACGATGGCCATTAAAAGAATGGGGAAAACACCAGAAAACACTATTAAGAAGATACGTGTTGGCAGGGATATAGAAAAATTAAAATCCATGTGAACCACTGTTGGTAACATAAAATGGTACAGTAACTAGGAAAGTTTGGCAGGTCCTCAAAAACTTAAACACAGAATTATCAAATGATCCAACAATTCTATTTCTAGGTAGATAATGAGGAATTTAAAGCAAGGACTCAAATACATGTACACCAATGTTTACTGCATTATTCACCACATAGTGGAAACAAGACAAGTGCCCAAAGATAAATGGATAACAAAACATGATATATACACAAAAGAATAGTATTCACTCTTAATAAAGGAGATTCTGACATGTTACAATATAGATAAAACTTGAAGACTTCATGGTAAAGGAAATCAGTCAGTTACAAAAGAACAGGGTACCTATAGAATAGTCAGAGATTCACAGAGATGGAAAATAATATGGGGGTTTCCAAGGGTTAAGAGAAAGGGGGAAATAAATAGTTACTGTTTAACAGATACTGAGATTCAGTTTAGGAAGTTGAGAAAGTTCTAGAGAAGGATGGGGTGGATGGTTGCAGTAACAGTAAAATGTACTTAATGTCATTGGACTGTACATCTAAGGTTCAAATTACATTATAAAACATGCTCATGACCTAAAATAATGTAGTTGCAGGAAGGAGTGTTGGGGCACACTTATAATTCCAGGTTTTCCAGAGGCTAAGGTAGGATTACAAATTCTTTGGGAAATTTAGTGTGGCCCTGTCTCAAAATAAAATTCTCAAAAGTACAAGGGCTGGGCCAGGAATTTTGCTCAGGGGCACAGCACCTATTTGGCAAGTGTGAGGTCCAGAGTTCAACTCTCCAGTCCCATAAACCCAAAAAAAGTGCTAGGGGTGTAGCCCAGTGTGTACTATGTGCCTAACATGCACAAGGTGCTGGATTTTATAATCAGTACCCTGAAGGAAACAAATGTCTGAGAGGCAGCAAAGATGACAAGGTAAGGAAGGGTATGTTTTTATGTGTGAGTATGAGATTAACCAGCAGAACCACAAGTTTAGAAGAGAAATGATACAAAGTATTATAAAGACACTCCCTATCTTAGGGATTGTACATGGTCTTTTTGAATTTAGGGCCTCCTAATTTGTTACTAAAACAAAGATAACTTGGCAAGTATTCAATAATTGTTAGCAATATACCAGGTGCTCTAATACTACTATGAAATGTGCTAAGAGTCAATGAGAAGCATTCTCAACTTGGAATCTACAGGTGGACTTCAGGAATTCTAAGAAAATCCAGGTGTGGTGTGGTGGTGTGCATCTGTAATCCCAGTGCTTTGGGAGGTTAAGGCAGCAGGAATACAAGTTTGAGTCCAGCCCAGGGAACTCTGAACATAGGTGAGACGTGTCTTCAAAATAAATAAAAAAGGGCTGGGGATGTAGCACGTAGCTCACTGCAAGGCCCTGAGTTCAGTCCCTAGTGTAACCAACAAACAAAACTAGCCTAGTAACATTCTAAATTCTGTAAGGAACCCATGACTCCAAAAAAAAAAGTACAGAAGCAGGTATTACAAACAGCAGAGCAGACTGCACCAAAACACCGCTCTCCGTGACCTGGAATCAAGACACCTGAAAAACTGGGTGAAGAGAAAAAAGTAGATTTCTGGGAATCAGAAGCAGCTGACAAGAAATGAGAAACAACAGAGAAGGTAGAGAAATGGAGCACGGCACAGAGAAAAGGAAGAAGCAGTGTGGAAAGCTCACCCGGCTCCTGGGAAGGGTCTGCAACTCCAGGGAGAAGAAAGAGTGGGCCAACAGTGCTAGCCCCTAGAAAAGTAGTAGTTACTGTGAACTGCAAAAACGGTGAGTTTTTTATTCTCAAAGTGACTACTTCCACACAGCGGGCTAGACTTAGAGAAGAAACACAATATAAAGAACCTACCATTTTTGAGAGGGTTTAATCACAAGCCATTTTGAGAAGGAGTTAATTGTTTAAGATTGAACTACAGGAAGGGTATGTTTTTATGTGTGAGTATGAGATTAACCAGCAGAACCTGCTGATTGTACTGTAGTTTTATATTATTATATATATCAAAGTACTACATAAGAGTTAAGCAAATAAAAGCACAGTCATCAAGTTGGAGTTTCCTTTAACCATTTCTTTGTTCTGGCTGCTGTAATATAACATCCTATATATACAATTCCTCATTTAACAACCAATTCATTTAATGGCCTAGTCCCTGGACAAGAACCCAGCTGTTAAACAGAGCATATGTGTATAGCCAGGGTGGCATAGTTGAGTCAAATGATTTTTACTGTACTGTATCTGGTATGTCTCTGAGTCAGCAACAATACTGTGGTTCAGTTCTGGAGAACTGGGTGCTAGACTAATTGGGTGGCTTCCCTTTCAAATTAATGGAGGTGGTTGGATCTTAGGACAGAGATAAAGGCCTATAGTCAGTTACACACAGAGTGCATTATTGTAAAACAGATAGTGACTAAACAGATCTGCATTCTAGCAACAAAGTCCACCACAATAGATCTGCAATCTTCATCACTGTCCCAAGTACAATACAAACACGAGAAGACAAAGCAACAAAATGCCTCAAAAACTTCCAACTCCCAAAAGGTGATCCATAAGGCATCAGGGGGGAGGATATCAAAAGCCAAACAGCCGAATTAACAAAAGAGTAAGAGTAGACACACCTCCTCCCAAAAAACACAAACAGTAAGGTGCTCAACAAGTCAAAGATGATTAACCAGATAATAAACAGACTTTATAAGATGATCAGCGAACTTACATAAGAATTATTTTAAAAAGCTATCATAATCAGGATGACACAGAACAAGAATAACCAATTCAGTAAAAATTCAGTCAATGAGAAGGTACCAAACAGAAATTCAGGAAATTAAAAATTCTACTGAAAGTGACTAGATTCCACCTCTTGCAAAAAATCAACACCACAAAAATCATGCAAACACATGGAGATTAAACTCTATGCTCTTCAATAATCAATGAGTCACTGAAGAAACTGAGAAGAAATCAGCCCCTACATTAAGTAATGCCAGAACCTACAGGACACAATGAAAGCAGTCCTAAGAGTGATGTTTGTAAGAGTGAATGCCCACATCAGATAAACAGTGAGCCCAAATAATAACCTAATGATGCATCTCAACTACCTAGGAAAACAAGAACAATCCAAATCCAAAGCTAATACAAGTAAGAAAATTATAAAGTTTAGAGAAAAAAATAATGAATCTGAGACAAAACAACAACAAAAAAACTCCCCCCAAAAAACAATGAATCAAAGAATCAGTTCTTCACAGGAACGAAACACAAACCCTTATCTAACCTTACAAAAAAATGGAAGACTCAAATTAATACAATTAGGTAAAATCATAATGGACACCACTGAAATCCAGAACATTATTAGTAGCTACTTTGAAAATGTATTCTAAAAAACTGGAGGATCCAGAAGAAAAATGGATAAATTCCCAGACACATATGAATTACCCAAACTGCACCAAGAGGATACAAAAACAAACAAACAAAAAAAAAAAAACAGTAACAGGCAACAAAACAGAGGTAGTAATAAAAACTCCACCAACAAAGAATTGCCCAGAACCCAACGGATTTACTGCTGAATTCTACCAGAGCATCAGGGAAGATCTAATGCCAATACTCCTCAAGCTCTAATGAAATTCAAAGGAAAGGAAATATTCCCAAACTCAATTCTTCAGAGTTAGCATTATTCTGACTTAAAAACCAGAAAAGAAGCTGGGCGTGGTGGCTCATGCCTGTAATTTCAGCACTCGGGAGACTGAGGCAGGAGGATTGTTGCAAATTCAAGACCAGCCTGGGCTACAAAGTGAGCTCAAGGCCAGCCTGAACTGCACAGCAAGACCCTGTCTCAAAAGGACAAAAAACAAAACAAAACAAAAACAGAAAAGACCCCAACTAAAAAAGAGAACCACTCTTTAATAAACATAGATGCAAAAATCTTTAAGAAAATATTGGCAAACAATGTAACAAATCATGGAAAAGACCATATACCATAATTAAGTAGGCTTTATCCCAGGATAATACAAGTAAGTCAATAAACACAACCTATCACAAAAATCACATGACCACCTCAACAGATACAGAAAAGACCTTTCAACAAAAACTCAACCTCCATTCATGATTAAAAACAACCAAATACTTGAAAAAACAGATACAGAAGGACTTTGTCTCAATCTTATAAAGGCCTTTTACAACAAACCTATTGCCCATATCATATTAAATGAAAGAACAAAACAAACACTCCTATTTAGGAAGAGCAATCAGGCAAAACAAAAGAGACATGTACAGGAAAGGAAGAAGTCAAATTATCCTTATTTGCAGATGACACTATCCTTATTTGCAAAAGACTTCTAGAACTAATAAACAAATGCAACAAGGTAGCACAATATAAAGCTATTCCATAGCATTCTATACACCAATAACAAACCCACAAAAAAAGAAGGAAATAATGCCATTTATAATTGCATCAAGAAAAGTTCAATTCTTAGGAATTAACCTAACAAATGAAGTAAAGGGCCGCTGAAACAAAAACCATACTGCTCTGAAAAAGGAGATCAAAGAGGACAGCAGAAAACAAATATATCCCCCCCTGTTCCCTGATAGGCAGAACCAGTATTTTCAAAATGGACATATGTTCAAAATTGACATATAGATTTAATGCAATCCCAGTTGATTAGTTATGTTTCTCTCATTACTGAGACAAATATCTGACAACCAAAGTTAAAGGAGGACAGGTTTATTTTGTAGAGGTTTCAGCCCATGATCAGCTGGTTCCAAGGCAGAGGGCACACGGCAAAGGGGTGTCACAGAGGAGAATCAGTTCACTGTATGCTGAAGACAGCAAAAGCAACAAGGAACCGTAACAGCTTCTTTCTGTCCCTTTTATCCAGATTACTTAGGGCAGGTAACAGTCACACTCTTAATCCTAGTGTCCTTGAGCCTAGTACTGCACTATGAATTAGTCCCAGTGTCAAATACTCTAGATCCAGCCACCTCTGAAAGTCTTACCTCACACTACATGAGCTTTTGGAGGGATATCTAGACACAAATCATAACACCAAAATACCAACAACATTCCTCACAGAACTAGAGAAAACAATTCTAAAATACATATGAAACAAGAGGCCCAGAATAACAAAAGCAATGCTGGGCAATAAGAACAAAGCATGAGGCATCACAATTCTAAGTTTCATGTTACGACTCCCAGATTTCATTCCAAAGCTATAGTGATAAAAACAGTCAGATACTGGCACAAAAACAGCATGTGGATAAGTGAAATGAAACAGAAGATGCAGAAACCAACCCAGGCATATCTAGTTATTTGGTCTCTGACAAAGGGGCCAAAAACACTAGAGGAAAGGCAGCCCCTTTAGCAAATGGTGCTGTGAAAAGTGGCTGGCTAGAACTCTGTCTCTCACCATGTACAAAACTAAAATTAAAATGAATCAAAGATTTAAATATTAAAACAGGAACAATCTACTGGAAGATAAAACAGTTAAAAACTCTTGAGACAGGCAAGGACTTTCTGAACAGAACCCCAACCGCACAAGAAGTATTATCAAGAATTAACAAACTGAAAAGTAACAAAAAGCTTCTGTGCAGAAAAGGAAACAATCGACAGAGTGAAGAGACAACTGACACAATTTTTGGACAAAATTTTTCCAGCTATTCCTTGGACAAAGGACTAGTATCTGTTTCTATAGAATTCAAAAAAATCAGACACCACAAAATGAAAGACCTCGTCAAAAAATGAGCTGTTGAAACGAATATACAATTCTCAGAAGTAAAAAATGTTCAACATTTCTGGCCAATAGAGAAATGCAAACTAAAACAATGAGATTCCACCTTACTCTACAAAGAACAGCTATCATGAAGAAAGCAAATAACAAAACCTAGTGAGACTGTTGTAAAAAAGTAACTTTTCTACATTGCTGGTGGGACTAAAAACTACTACTGTACAACCATTATGGAAATTTTCCAGTATGGAGAGTCCTCAAAAAAATATAACTAGAAATTCCACTTAACTCAGCTAGCCCCCTTCTAGGTATCTTCCCAAATAGTTAAAGACATTATTACAACGATATACACATATCCATGTTTATAACAGAACAACTCATAATAGCTAAATCCTGGAAACTGCTGATACGTTCATCAAGAGATGAATGAAGTGTGGTATTTTATAATAGAGTATACTTTGCCACAGAGAAGGGTAAATTTGAGTCATTTATAGGAAAACAGATGCACCTTGAGATTATAATGTTAAGTGAAATAAATATACAAGTTTCACAGTTTCTCTTATATGAGAAACCCAAAATATAAAGAACAAGATAAAGACAAATCTAGGAAACAGGAAGATAAATTTTTCACAAAACCAAAGGGGACCAAGAGATGGGAGGATGGGGGTAAGTGGGGGTTACAGGGGAATAAGGGATGAAAACAGAATTAAAACGTGTTGTTTACATGTACCAACTACCCACGATAAGTGCAATCATTGTGTATTGCAAATGTGCACTAATTAAAATATTAAAAGTGAAGCACACAATCACTGTTTCTAATAAGCACTCAGCCACTAACTGAATAAATCATTCCAGTCACTTGAAACAATCTATGAATGACCTGATCACATTGCAAGTTGCCAGGGACACTAAAGTGTAGCATAGAAAGGCATATTGGAATACATTTCACCTTCTAAAAAATTGTATCTTCAAATACAATAATATGGCACTACCAGTAAGACCTTTAACTATACTAGTACTTCACATGTTTTAAAATCTCTACAAACAATATGATATTCCTATAACTTAAAGACTTTAAAATTGCTACTGAAAATTTCATTCAGTCACCCAATAAAAACTCACTGATAGTTTTCTATTTGGAAGCATTTTGTAAGATGGTTTTGTAGTAATTGCCTAAGGTGGGATTTTAGAAAGACTTTCCAAAATTTAAAAGGAAGGATTTAGGTAATTGCTAGATCTTACCTCATCTATGTTTCTAAGCCATTTGCTGATGTTTTCAAAACTTTTACCATTGGTGATGTCATATACTAGCATGATACCCATTGCTCCTCTGTAGTAGGAGGTTGTGATGGTGTGAAATCGCTCTTGGCCTGCTGTATCCCTGAAATAATAGCCAATAAACACATTAAGCATTTTAATAATATTACATTTCAAATACAGGACAAAACAGTGTAATAGATTAAAACCCACTATCTACCACAAAGTAAAACAAAACAACTACTTATTTAACGTGTGTGTGTAGTACTAGAGCTTGAACTCAGAGCCTTCAAACTGCCTACATCCCCAGCCTTTTTTATTTTTTCTGGGAAAGGGAAATGGCTAAATTGCCTAGGCTGGGCTCAAACTTGTGATCCTCCTGCCTCAGTCTCTCAGAGTATTGGAATTACAAGTATGTACAACACACCTGGCTTTACTTAACTCTTTAATTAGTAAGTAATTATGGTTCTTCATTTTTCAGTTGAAAGAAATTAATGACCTACTCATACTGAATGAAAATCTGGGAAGGAAAACAATTCAAAATGGCATATAAATCTTTTGAAATTCCATTTTATTTCATAATTTGGTTACCTTCTTCTTCCTTTTTTAGACAATGGATCACTATGTAGCCCATGCTGGGCTTGAATTCACAATTCTCTTGCCTCAGCCTTCTAAATGTTACAATTACAAGCATATACTACCATTCCTGGCTAAATTTTTAGAGCATTTAAGGGCTATAGCTAGATTCGTTTACAAAAAGAAAATAAATGTTTTCATTTGTATCACCAATCTCTTCCTCTTATGGATTATTTTTACCAGCTTTTAACATGTTACAGTGTCTTCTTTCTAAAAAAGCAAAAATAAAAACCTCCATTCTCTACATCCCTACAACACTTTTATTACTCTGTTCCTCTTCTCAGTTAACACTTTTAAACTTTTATTTTGAAATAACTGAGGCAAGAGGATTTTGAGTTTAAATCAGCCTGGACTACTGGTGACCCTGTCTCAAAGTCCTCCCCCTCAAAAAGAAAAGTTCATACAAAACATATTTAGAGCTACATGACTCACAATAGTCTAACATGGAAACAACACAAATCCATCAACTGATTAATGAATAAAAAGCACATATCCATCCAATGGAATGAGCACACATGAGATCTTGGGTCTGATTCCCAGCACAGTAAGCAGGCAGACAAGCAAAGATGAACCTTGATAACACTATACTAAGTGAAAGCAGCTTATCACCAAAAAGCACACGTTACACACTTCCATATAAAAGAAATGTTCAGAATCACAAAGTCTATAAAGACAAAAATAGGTTAGTACTTATCTAGATAAGAGTTGGAAGGATAGGTGTGAAAGACATTGGGATTTTTTTTTTTTAAGAACAAAAAGCACAGAAAAATCAAAAAGCAATCAAACAAAGAACAACAACAAAAGCCAAATGACCAAAAAAAAAAAAAAAAAAAAAAAAAAAAAAAAAAAAAAAAAAAAAAAAAAAAAAAAAAAAAAAAAAAAAAAAAAAAAAAAAAAAAAAAAAAAGAAAAAAGGATTTAAAAAAAAGCAAGAAAAAAAAAAAAAAAAAAAAAGGGACTTCTTTTTAAAGGTGATTAAAATGTTCTAAAAGTTATGATGGTGTTGTATAATCTTGTGAATATACTAAAAACCACTGTGCATTTTAAATAGGTAAATTGTATGGCATATGAATTATGTGTAATAAATCCAATACAAAACATAGTAAAATGATGGCAGGCTTAAAAACAAACACAGCACTTGGGAGTTTAGAGGCAAGAGGACCACCATACCATGAGTTCAAGGCCAGCCTGAACTACATAGTGAAATCTTGTCCAAAAAACCCCCCTAAAAAATCAAACCCAACCAAAACAAAACAACCCATAAACACAAAAAACTTCTAATGGCAACTTGTTATAACCAGAATCAACTTTAAAATCCTTATCTTTACCTTTATGTTGGGGCTTAAAAAGCCTGATAGGATTTATCTTTTTTTTAGCCCCTGTAATTTTGACCCCTCTTTTCCCTAACCACTTAGAGCCATATTTTTTTTCATGTCCCCCAACACACAAACTTATCCTCCTGCTTTTTTTCAAAGAGACAGAGACTGAGAATGAGTGAATATGTGTGTGAGAGAGAGAGAAACTGAATCCAGGTCTTCTCACATACCATGTGCTGTACCAGTGAGCTATAGCCTCAGCCCCACGTGACAGTCTCTGCACAACCTATTCCTACCACCTATACATGACTGGATATTACTCATTTTTCACATTTTAAGTGTAACTTGTTCGCACATCATCTGTCATGCATCAATTACCCATCATCTATGTGCTAAGTATTATATAAGGACACACAGAGAAGGTGGGTCAGTCAGACTCAAGTTTATCCTCAGTTCTTTCAGCTGGTGGCTTTGAAGGTACTTAAGTCTCCTTGGACATTCACTTTGATTTTCTAATTTATAAACAATTATGAAGTTTACTTTCCATAAAGATATGCAAAATGCTCAAATTTTAATTCCATGTTTTCAAGACATTTTAACAATGTTCTAACTCAAAATCATCTTTGCAGATATTCTATATACTAAGAGCTCTCTCAAGTCAAAACCCTGGTTTTGCTTGCAGCCTATTTCTGTAATACAGATAAATAACATTATATTTTTTAATTTAGCTAAGAAATAGTTGAACTTAAAAGTTCTTCTTTCAATTTTCTTAAAAGGAGGTCAGCCTTGGTATGCTCATTTCATCTCAAGTATATGGTTCTGCCTTTTAAAACAAAAAGCCCATGTATTCATTCTACAACCAGTTTATTGAGCAAACACTGTACCACACAGTATACACTATTCTAAGCAGCAACAATAACAACAAACTGTTGCCTTCATGGAGTTTGTTTTATTTGTGGTAGTATAAATAAAATACAGAATATCAGAGAGTGATTAATAACTGCCAATGAAACAAGAAAAACTAAGCCATCTTTGCGGGGGGGGGGGGACAGCAAATAGCTGATACTGTCAGAGAAGCAGAAGGGCCAATGGGGACAGAGTGAGCCTCTAGTTGGAGGCTTCAGCAGCATTAACTGGGATAGCATTGCAGCCCAGACCAAGGAATTCATGGAGACAAAACACCATTACTGTATTTTGGCTGGCAGCAACAGTCACCCTAAACAACTCTTCCATAATTACCTATTGGTGTCATCTCCAAAATCTACAGCTGTTTTGAAAGCTATCCATCTTCCCCACCTCTGGTAAGAGACAGAGCTCTCCAAGTTTCCCTAACCAGGAATTCACCGACCATCCTGCAAACAGCCATGGTGAGTCTCCACAAGGTGGCCTAGGCTCCAGAGCTATGGTTACTACAGTTTTTATAGAAGAAATGTAATGTCAATTAATTCAGCCTGATAAGACTAAAAGACAGAAACCTGGAGGCTGATATTGGTTATGAAGCAAGAAAGTGTAACTGGGAAGACCTCATGTGAAAGTGAAGGAAATAAGGAAGTGAACCATGTGAACAGATGGCACAACAGTGTTCCCATAAAGAGTTCAAAAAGTCCCAAGGCTAAGTGAGGAACAGTAAGGTCAAAGTGACTGGAGAGAGGGAGGGAGGGAGAGCTCAGAGATGTGGCTTTGCAACAGCAAATGTGGATCTGTCCAGGCCTAAGGCCCTTCACTCCCACCCCCACCCCACACCCCTCAGACGGGAACTCCATCCCAGACTTTGGGAAAAGAAATGTCTTAATCTGGGACACCATGATGAAAATGGATGTGGGCCCAACTATGTGTGCAGAAAGCAGAGTTAGTAGATATTACCCATATCTACCTTTAAAAAATCAAGAAATGCTATCTTCCAGAAAATTAAACATTTCAAAGGCAAGCTATCAGTTCTAGGCAAGAATCTTAATCCAAGTTAAACTGCTAAGAAACTATATGCACATACACACCTATATTTGTATGTTTACTGTATTTATATCTTCCAGTTTTTATCTCCCTTACTTTTAATATTTTGTGAACTTACTAATACTGAGAAGTAGCTTTATGAAAACTTATTCTATTTGTTACAATCTGATTTTGCCCTCTTCATTTCTAAAAAGAACAACGTAATCTACTGTGGATAGAAAAGCCTCCCCCACTCTTTTCTTGCCTTGGTTGCCAAGAAGTTTATCTGTAAACCCCACACGGTGGTGCATGCCTTTAACAACAGAAGCACTGCAAATTCAAGGCCAGCCCGAAATATATAACAAGATCCTGTCTCAAAAACTGAAGGGGGTGTGTGAGATTATATATATGTGTGTACAGGTTTTCTCATTTCCAATTTCCTGTTTTACATTTATTAATTTTATGTATTGCCTTAAAAGTACCTTAAATCAAATGTAATTATAAACATTTCCATTAAAGAACTAAGGCCTGTCTCATCACAGTAAGAATAGCTTATTTCTTTTCTGGTCTAGTAAAAAGAAATACTATAAACTAGCTGGGTACAGTGGCACACACCAGTAATCCCAGCTATTTCAGAAGGCTGAGGTAAGAGAATCACAAGTTTGAGGCCAGCTGGACAAATGAAGGGGAGGGGAGGGAACTAACTTCTAATTCTATCCCTTTAAATATGGTTAAAGTCTCCCACAGACCATGCAGGCTAGAAATGTATGTATCTAACACAGTGTGCAGGACCTGCACTTTCAGCAGTGACTAACAGCTATAGTGTAGGAGGCATAAGAAACTTTGATTTCAATTTTGTCCTAAGTAGTAACTATTTAGAGGGATCTTCCACAGCACTCTACTACAGAAAACATTCCCAATGCTTTCTGGCTATTATATACTTCAGTTTCCATTTACTTACATTACACAATTAGCAAAATTATAAATACACTTCTGTGTCAAGCTTCTGACTTCAGTTCTGCACTAAGAAAAAACATACTGCAAAAGAGGCAACTGGGGTAAACCTTTATCAATAGCACCTGGGGAGAAAGCTAGGGAACTCACCTTAAAAACTACTATTGTGATAAAACACCAACATAAAAGAATGACCCTTCTGAAAAGAAAGCTAATCACTATGCTGTTCAGAGTAAGTTTGCATGAATTACCTCCATGGCATGCCACTATACCTGCTCTTTGATTTTTGTTTGAATCTTCCAGAACCTCTTAGACTCAATTATCTTCCCTCTTTTTGTATGACCTCTCCCATTAATGCTTTTAGCTTTCTATATCCTGTTTTCATTTATATATCTTCAACCTTTATACTTTTCAACATGACTGTTCCTACCTCACAAAATGACACAAACACTGATCTGAAATTACCCTTTTCCTGAGTCAGGTCTCTATCTTACTATACCAATCAGCTTCTACCAAAATGTTGCAATAACCGGCAGCTTATTTCGAATTATGGAACAGGGTCCTTCCTTCGCTATCTGTAGGGCAGTGGTAGCTAGCCTATGGCACATATGTTACTTGTTTTTCTTTTAAGATAAAAGATGTCAGCTAAGGATATAGCTCAGCGGCACAAGCGCCTGCCTGGCAAGGGCAAGGTCCTGAGTTCAATTCTCAGAAAATGAATGAATGACATCAATGTATGAGTTATTTTTCCTAAACTAAAACCTCAGTATTCAATGTTGGCACTTTGCAAAAAAGAAGTGTGTTTTGGGTTTGGGCACTCATCTTGAAAAGGTTCTCCCCATCACTGCTCTAGGCTAATTATTAACTCTGCTCAGGGTTAAAAATAGCCACAGCTGCCTGTTAATTGGTCAAATTATTTTTAGGTTCGTATAATACATATGACCAAAAACCAATATAATCCAACAAGAAAAGCAAGTGTTTTTAAAGATCTGATGGGCAGTTAAACATTTGTATGTAAGTTCACATTTTCCTATTATGTTTCAGTAATACAGGTGCTTATGCTTGTTTTCAAAACTAGTCAGGTTTTTTTTTTTCTGTTAACAATTTCTTCTTCCTATCCAATTCAGTATGACAAGGTTTTTCAAATTATAAGTTGATAGCAGAATTCCCTTAAGGGCTGGGGATTTAGCTCAGTGGCCTAAGTGCCTGCCTGGCAAGAGTGAGGTTGTGAGTTCGAGCCCCGGAACCAAAAAAAAAAAAAAGAATTCACCTTACATAAAATAATATACAAATGAGAGTATTGTCAAATACTATTTTTCTCCATGACATATTACAAATGGGTGACACACACCAGAAGTTAAGATAGCTTTTCTTCTTAATGTCCCACATGTTGGGTCATAGAAGCTGCATTCTCCGGCTACTGTGTCAGTTATTTTTAGTCTGAGTCCTGACAGCACTGGAACAGGCCAGAGAAAACACCAATCCACTCTTCAGTGTAGAGACTTTAAATTTTGTAACTTGTGTTTTTTGGTAACATAATAAGTTATTCTTTTTTTTTTTTTTTGGTATCGGGGAATCGACAACTTCACACTTACCAGGCAGGCGCTTGTGCTGCTGAACTAAATCCCTGGCCCAATCCTTAATAAATTAAGATGTCAGATTTCACACACTGTATACTAACTTAACAGGACCTGCATATTTCTTCAAACAACTGTAATTTTCCTAAACCCAAAATATAGTGAGTTTAAGTTGGTGTGGTGGCATATGCCTGTAATCCTAGCATTCAGGAGGCTGAGACAGGAGGATTGCTGTACACTGGAGGCCAGCCTGTATTACATAGCGAGGCCCTGTCTCAAAACAAAAACCAACAACAACAAAACTAACAATGACAAAAAAAAATACAATGAGTTTAAATTATGCTTATCTTAGATGGGTATGATGGCACATACTTGTAATTCCTGTGCTTTGAGAGGCTGAGGCAGAAAGTATCAAAAACTAGAGCCACAGCTGGAAAGCTTAGTGCCATCTTGTCTCAAAATAAAAAATAAACAGGACGGAGATGTAGATCAGTGTGAAGGCCCTAGGGTCAAATAAGCTTATCTTCACCCAAAAATAATGTTTTTAAAATAAGGCCTGCCTTCTAAGATCTTCAAACAGTGGAGAAGAAAATTATATAAAATATTGTGAATGCTAACAAGGCAATTGGGGACAAGTGATAGCAGGGCAAAGAGAGACAAAGTAATTTACAGTAATTAGGGAGATCCTCTCTACAGAGGTGATTCTTAAGGCGGGAAGTGAAGTGTGAACATAAACCACTGATTAAAGTCATTCAGGCAACAAATATTTACTGAGGACCTATCTATATTTGGCACAGCTCTGTTCTAGATGGGAAAGATATAAGCATAAAATCATAAAACAGGCAGATAGCATTTTTACTCTTCAAAACCTTATATTCTAGTGGGAGAACAAACATGAAGTCATTTATAAAACTACGGTGACTTCACATACTGAAAACTCTTATGACTAGAGTTAAATGTGATGGTGCTGAGAAGGACTAGGTTTCTTTAATCCTCACACAAGGCTTCTCTGAGGGTAACAATGAACTGACATCTGAATGAGAGAAAACAGCAAGGCAAGAATCTGATGAGCATTCTAAGTAGAAAGAAAAGTAAAAAGCTCAAAGGCTCTGAAATGGAAACATGCTTAGCATGCTCAACAGAATAAAGTGGTAAGAGATGGGGAAAAGGAGGATGGTGGCCAAGACCTGAAGCCTCTGAAATGGAATGATAATCTTAAATAGTCTAGCCATGGGGGGACAGGAGGGAGGGACTTGAGGGTTGGGAGGGTCTACAAACCATGCACAAAAGGTTCTAAACTGGATCAGTTGAACTGGAAGCTACATACAAAAGAAAGTGAGGAGATTAAGAGAGGTAGGTAAGATCTTTATTGTAATAAGCCATGTAGATCCAGAATCTGTCAAAGGGACAATAAATACAAGGACAACCATGATCAGATTTGTATCTGAAACAGGGTTATTCTGATTGTCATATGAAAAAAAGCACAGCAAGAAGGCAAAGATAGGACAGACTGGATAGGATATTAAGAGTCTTCAACAACAGCACAAAGAGGTAATGGAGGTACAGACTAGAGCAGTGACAGTGAATCTTTTAGAAACAAGGGTCCAAACGCACCTGTTTATCCCAAAACACCAACAGAACAATTAAACTTAAATATTGAGGTTTCAGTTTAGAGAAAACTCACTCATTCACATCTTATGTCTTAAAAACAACACTCATGCCATAGGTTCACCACCCTTGGACTAGGGTGTAACAATGGAGATGGAGAATCAACAAGGCCTCCTAATGACTGGATGTGTAAGTAAGTTAAGAGAATAGGAAGAATCAAAACTGAATGACAAGTATCTGGCACCTTATATAAGTAGGCAGTTAATTTTTCTGCAAAATCAAAGTACTGGTTTAGGGTGACTGTGCTAAATACAATTTACTGCTGGTACAAAGATATAGATGTTGCTAATGACAGACATTTCTGATCTTCACTTTCCCAAAACAAACACACAGAAGTAACTTACTATGGCTATTTTCCTGGCAGGGCTAACTTTATGGAAAATGTACATAGCAAGATAAATTGTGATGCAAACTTTCTACAGATCCAGGATTTTAAAAGTCACAGCCCTAAGGCCGAGGATATAGCTCAGTGGCACAAGTGCCTGCCTAGCAAGCACAAGGTCATGAGTTTGATCCCCAGTACCACAAAAAACAAAACAAACAAAAAAACCCCGCAGCTCTAGGCAGTCATGGTGGTGCACACCTCTAATGCCAACATTCTGGGAGGATGAGGCAGGAAGATCGCAAATCTGAGCCAAACAATCTAATACATATGCCCTGGGCGGGGAACGATATACCTCCACCCTTATGCAATATAAAGGCTGAGAAATTCCTGGAAAAGAAAGCAGAAAAAAAAATGATCATTCAGAGTTAAGAAAAGACAAAACTTTAGCACAATCTGCAGAAAGTTTCCAAGACTAATAATATTTAACTATAAAACAGGCCTTTTCACACCAAAATAGAAAAAATGTATTTATTTGAGTTAGAGAAATACAAAACTTGTGCTTTTTAATACCAACTGGGAGCAAAGCATTAAAGATGAGGACAAAAGTTTTGAATTTCAAGGTATGCTAAGTTATGAGCAATGGGATTTTCCGTATTAAAAGCATTCTTAAATTACCAGGGCTATCTCTCGGATCTCTTAACTTCGAGCTATGTGGCTTCTTTCTTCTTGGAATGTTACCATGCAAGTATTTTCACTGAGTTCAATTTAAAATGTTTAAAAATTAAATAACATCAAAATTAGAAATTTTACCATTTCTGTACTATGTTTTGGTTTTATAGGTAATTTTTTACTCTATTTTTTTTTTTCCAGATTAATCCTGAGGGTACACTGGAAAACTTACTGTTTCCAAAGTATCTTTTAACAAGGCAGACACTTTTTTTTTTTTTTTTTGGAGTCAAGGTCTCACTATGTAGCCTAGACTGGCCTGGAACTCACAGTGATCCTCATGCTTCAGTCGCTGAGTACTAGGACTACAGGCATGTCCCTCCATGCCTGGCCGACACTTTAAAAACCAGTGCTGGGCTGGGGGGTTTAGCTCAATGTCCTAAGTGCCTGCCTGGCAAGCTCGAGTTCAAGGTCGTGAGTTCAATTCCCGGTAAAAACAACAACAACAACAAAACCCAGTACTAGCTGTGTATTACTGTTTACTTCTAAAAGCTACAAAAATAAGCTGGGTGTGATGGTGCACCCCTGTCATCCCAGTACTTGGGAAGCTGAGGGAGGAGGATCTTGAGTTTGAGGACAGCCTCAGTTACATAATGAGCTCAAGGCCAGCTGAACTATATAGCGAGGCCTTACTTCAAAAATGAATGAATGATACAGAAAGAATTAAAGAGTAAAACGGAGGAAATGAGCCACTCATGGGGCCACATGCCTGGATTCCCAGAATACTGGGAGGCAAGAGGACTGAAAGTTCAAGCCCACTCTGGGTGACTTAAATGAGATCCTTTCTCAAACAAACAAAATTATTTTATTTTTCTTCTTTTGGTAACAGGAATTGAATTCAGGACCTTGTGCTTGCCAGGCAGCCGCTTATGCCACTGATCTATATCCCCAGCTAAACAAAATTATTTTAAAAGGGCTAGAGATACAGCAGGAAGTAGAATGTCCTGGGTTCAATTCAAAGTACTGCCTCCCCAACCCAAAACAGAGAAGAAATCCATAAAACCTTAAGATCAACGAAAAGAACAGAAAGTTTGTGGAAGAAAGTGAAAAGTTCTCGCCCTAGTATAAATTACTGTACAATTATGGCAGTGGTCTAATGTGGCAGAAAGCCAAAGCGGTTACACTTACAACTTCCTCCTACTTCTCCAGCCCTAATTGCAACTCCCCTTCCTGTTTGCATGCAAAGAGAATTTCAATGGGTTCCTCACAAGTCATCAATACCACGTGCCACTTCCAATCCGAGGTCGTATAACCCTCTGCCTCTCTGTACCTGGTTCAAAGGAGACAGTCCAACCGCCATGGGTTGTGTGCTCCTTTCCACGTCAATAAACCTACTCTTTTTTTTACTTTTCGCTTCTCTTAACAGGAAACTCTTAACAGAAAGAGTGTAGACAGAGGTACAGGACAATTTAGTAGGGCAAAAGTTTTATATATAACGTAAAACATGTCTGAAAAATTGTTTTGTGACATTTGGTTTCTCATACACACAGTTATGCATGTATAATGTATGTGATGCTGTATGTCCTTAAGAAAATGTAATGGCTTGATAACTATAATATACACAAAACAAGTAATATTCACTAAAAAGTGCTGCCATTATAACTTCAAAGTCCATGACTCACATTTGAATATAAATTCAAATAACTGTATTGTACTTCTGCAGGCAAAACTATATAAATTAAAAAGTATGTCTGTATCTTTTTTTTTTTCCTCTTTTTTCAGTGCTAGAGGATTGAATTCAGGACTGCCACAAAGCAAAGCAAACATTCTATCACTAAGCTACATCCTAAGACCATCTTTTCAAAAATAAAGGTTAAAGGCATGGTGCCACACGCCTGCAATCCTTGCACTTGGGAGGCTGAGGCAGGTAGATTGCTGTGAGTTCGATGTCAGCCTGGGCTACATACAAGGTGAGCTCAAGGCCAGCCTGAATTACATAGAGAGATCTTGAAAGAAAGAAAAGAAAAGAAAAGAAAAGAAAAGAAAAGAAAAGAAAAGAAAAGAAGGAAGGAAATAAAGAAAGAAGGAGAGAGGGAGGGAGGAGAGGGAAGTGGAGTTAGTTAAACCATATTAAGGAAAATAAGTATCTTAGCTTAAGACTCAAAGCAACAAAAGATTGATATTAACCTTTTAGATTAGATGTCTGTGAGCAAAGCATAGTGCCAAAGGCTTTATACAGATTATTCCATGTGATCCTTATAACAACACTTTGAAATAGGTAGTATCAATTCCATTTTACATTGGAGATAGAAAAGCCTAACAGTATATAACTTGCCCATGTTTATAAAGCAAGTGGAAAAATTAAGAGCCAGCTCTTATAGACCAAAATTGATGGTAAGCACATTTGTGCTTCACTGAGGTTCACTTGATAGCTTGTTTCAGAAAAGTCTAACAGAATCTAAACAAGTGACAAGAAAGAATTTCACTGCCACATCTAGTATTGTTACATAAAATAAGTGAATTAGCATCACTTACCAAATCTGTAGCTTGATCTTCTTTCCTTGTAATTCAACTGTTTTGATCTTAAAGTCTATTCCTATAACACAGGGGGAAAAAAAGAGGTAACTTGTAACTGTAGCTTTGTGCTAGGTTAGCTATAATCAAACTTACTGAAGTAAATATGCTGATACTTTTTGAACTGCAAATCTGCGCAAATAGGTCCACAATCTTAAACCCAAGTAATAGCAGACCCAGCATGGTCAGAGCACTAGCCATACAGACAGTTTTCACAAATTAGTAAAGGAAGTAAATCAAATTTAAAATATCTACTATTACAAGTCAGGGGTGGTGGCCCATGCCTATAATACCAGCACCCAGGGGGCTGGAGGAGGATCCAGACATATTCAAGGGTAGCTTGAGCTATGTAGTGAGTTCAAAGCTAGCCTGACTACCTAGTGAGACTGTCTCAAAAATAAAACAAAATAAAGTATCTACTATTACAGTTGGAGATTTTTAATAGTTGACTGGGGAGGGTACTCTGATGATTGAACTCATGACCTCGCACCTGCCAGGCAGGTGCTGGGCCCCAGAGCTATATACCCGGCCCTGATAGTGATTTTTTAAATGCAGAAAGAAAAACTAATAATATACAATATTTGAATAACACTAATCAACTTGATCTAACTGATATATAAATCTCTATACAACAATACACACTTAGTTTTTTTTGGGTTTTTGTTGTTTGTTCTGAGTGCGAAAGACTGAACTCAGGGCCTTGAAATGCCAGGCAAGCACTCTTTGCCACTGAACTTCATCCTGAGTCCCACACTTAAATGCACACTTAATGGACACTAAAATAAAACGTAAGGGCAATAAATGAAATTTCAACACCAATACTAAAGTCATACAAACCATATTTTCTGGCCACAATAAATTAGAAATCAACACCAGAAGGACATCTGGAAATTCAAGGGTAAAACAAAACAAAACAAAAGCAAAAACAATGAAAACTAGGAAAAAATTAAATTAAAGTGAAAATAAAATGTAACAAGGATAAAATAGATCTTTAAAAATTAGATTGCCTTGTTTTTTACGGTACAGGCTGCTTCTCCAAGTTCCACACTGAGGACATATGCAGCACCTTCCTCAGCTCAGATGAATGAACAGAAAGGTAATGCCTGTCAGAAATGAGCTTCTATCCACACACACACACATACACATACATACACACACACACACACACACACACAAACCACCCGAAAAACCTAGCAATCTGTCTAAAAGGAATGTGCAGGTGCTGGTCACAGGAGGTGGGGGACTGGTTTCCACAGGGAGGAAAAAACTTCAGAATGGCCATGGTGAAACAGCACAGGAATTTCCTTGTTTATTGTCTCATTTCTATTCCTCTCACCCTCTTGTCCCACCATGGGGTCAGTTTGAACAAATCCTTTCCTTTTCTACCAAAGACTGTCTCCCACGTTATTTGAGTACAGTGGACCTGGGTGGTCAGTAACAAAAACACATCAAAATTTGCAAGATATAGTTCAAAGTAATGTTTAGAGAGAAATTTATAGCATTATGAGTTTCCATTAGGAGAGTGCACATTATATGAAGTCTGATTCTAAAACTGAAAATAAAGCCCATAAAGATTTTTAAACTTAAAAAAATTATTAAGTTTAAAAATGGAAACAAAGTTTTTGTAAATGGGAAGGGGAGAAGGAGCTGAAGGGAGGATAAGAGAATGAGAAAAAAATGAATTCTGGCTGGGGATTTAGCTCAGCAGCATAAGCGCCTACCTGGCAAGTGCCAGGTCATGACTTTGATCCCTGGTATGGAAGGAAGGAAGGAAGGAAGGAAGGAAGGAAGGAAGGAAGGAAGGAAGGAAGGAAAATGTAAAAAAAAAAAATACATTATATCATGTACAGGCACAAATTCTCTATGATGAATGTGATCATTATCTATATCTAAAATGTACCAACAAAATCTGATTGGAAAAAAGTATATTAATTGCATTAATACAACTATACCAAAATTCATGCACTGTTTCAGAAAGGGAGGAATATGGCAAGAACAAATTAAGTCTCCTAATGTCAATTTTATTTTCTTGGTAAACTTCCCACTATCTTTTAGACTCAGTTTTGATACTATGGAACAAATACAAGAGTTGTGTATCAAAGGCTGAATAATGAGCATGTAATGAATAAAACTAGCTAAGGATATAAACAGATCTATGAATAAATCAAGCTTCAAGAGAAAACATGCCAAAATCTTTAAAAAGGAAAAGACTTTCTACATGATTCCAACTGATATACTACTAATTAAAACTTTATATTTAAAGATTCCATAGCTTTTTTCCAGAGATTTTTTTTTTAGTCTACACATTTGAAGGTCCACAAAATGAATGTGAAAGGAAAATAATTTTTCAAAATCTCAAACCATAAACTCATGGGATGGAATTGTGAGGAGGAAGATGTGCTTCATGAGAAAGGCTAGGGACATCCCAGCACTACTCAGGAGGCTGATGTAGAAGGACCAGAAGTTTGAGATGAACGCAGGCAACTCTGCAAGACCCTCTCTCAAAATAAAGGGCTGAAGATGTAGCTCCAGCATAGAGCTCCTACCCAGCAGGTGCCAGTCTCTAAAATCAATCCCTAGTACCACAGCAAAAAAAAAATTTTAAATAAAAAAATTTTTAAATCAATCCATCAATTATTCAATGATTTTTTTTCTATTCATACCTTCCCCCACCCCACACAGCTTCTTTTCTATATTTTTAGTAACTGATTTTTCCCTAAGAAATGACTACAAACTAATCTGCAACAAAACACTGTTGACTATTTCTGTAACAATGCCTCTTACCCTTTCAAAGGCCTGGATTTACCCTGGTGTTATCCTCTCTTAATTTGAGCCTGCTTCTTACTGGCCAACTACTTTCACCTTGTCCTCATTATGTTTTCCATATCCAATCAAAAGGTGCCACCCAACCAACATTAACCTTAGTCCATGTCTTCAGCCAATAATTTTGTTTCTCTAAAAACTTTCTCAGAAAATCCCCCTACAATTGCATAATCTTCAAGACTAATCCCTGAAAGTTAACTATACGTCATCTCTATTTTTTTTTCCGCTCACCTTTTGAATCCTTTAAATGAGGCTTTCTTGCTTTTATTAAACACTCTACCACCAAACTGCTCTCATAGAGGTTAAGAGCTCCATGTTCCTATATTTAGCCTGGGGAGGAGAGCAGTGCTGGGGATTGAACCCAGATGACCATGCACGTTATGCCTGCACTCTACCACAGAGCTATCTGCAGGCCCCAAATGTTATTCTAAGCCCTTAAATGAGTTGACCTAATTAGCAGGAATTGAAGGTGCTCCTCATTTCTTCCTGAACTTCTCTGCCCCTAAGCAATTAGAAGCTGATTTTCAAAACTAACTGTAGCTTCTCCTATTCTTCCCAAGGACAGAAAGTCTTCACTGCTAAGTTGGAGCTCATTATCATATCATGGTCCTGGGATTCTGGGAGAAAAGGACCCAACTGTGGTGTAGTCTGTAATACACTTGTAATATCACCATTCTGAGAGGCTGAGCAGGACTATAAGTCTGGGTACCCCCTGAGCAATTAGCTTGGCTGCTAATCCTCCCTTTTTAACAGTTCTTTTACCTGCAACTTGTCTTTTTTTTGCAAATTATAAGACCGACAAGGGTACAGATTTTTATCTGTTTGTTTCATTTAAATTCTCAGTACCTAGAACAATACCTAATACATATTATGGTTTTAAATTTATATATGTGTGTGTATATGTGTGTGTGTATGTATGTGTATGTATATATATATATATATATATATCTCCACTCAAACACTGAACAAACACAAATGATGCTTCTGGAAAAAGTAAAGCACCCCCACCCAAAAAAAAACCCCACATGTAGATTCACCATTACAATGAAGCTACTTGGAATCAGCTTTTTAGAGCCTTGGGTCAAACATTTCAATACCATGTCAAAACAATTAAGGAAAACCAAAAAAGGGAACAGGTAATACAGTTTAAAAGCTAACATTTCTCATTTAAACATAGGATGATTTCTTTACATTTGAGGGGGCTAATGTCAAGCTAAATCAGAAAACTGAAAATTAAATGAAGAAAATATGCGAGCTGGGCACAGTGGTGCACGCCAGTAATCCCAATACTCTGGGAGGCTGAGGCAGTAGCACCACAAGTTCCAGCTCAGAATAGGCAATTTAGCAAGACCTTGTCTCAAAAGGCGGGAGGGGAGGGCCAGAGATACAGCTCAGCAGCATAGTGCCTGTCTGGCAAATGCGAGGTCATGAATTTGACTTCCAGTACCCCCAAAAGGGGAAGGAGGTCAGTGTGAAGGCCCTGGGGTTCAATTCATAGTAGCAGGCCCACTCCCCCCCACCCAAAAAAGGGAAAATAATATGTTCAACAGAAATGTTATAATAAAAATACTGTGCTCCCCCAAATATGATTAAGTCACAAGGAATGGAACATACAGTATATGACATATAACTTTAAGATCAAATCAGGTCTGACATCTAATCCATGTTTGAGAAAGAACAGAGAAAATGACACAGATAATAGTCAAAGAAATTATACAAGAAAACAACCAAAGAAATCTGTTTTTGGACCTGAAGATCACTAAGTGCCTAGCACAATGAATAAAAGCCATATTGTAGGGTTAGGGGACTAGAGATGGGGAGGGGGTACAGTAGGGGCCTCATTAGGTCTTCTAATCCTGACTACGAATTAAAAACAAACTTTACTAGAGAAATTTCCCTGGGAAGTAGGTCAAGGACAGGGGTAGACAAACATAAAAACCAGATAAAGAAAGGCACCAAGTAGCCTTGGGGCTTGCACCAAGAGACCTGAAAAGGAAAGAGCAGAGTACAGAGAGTTAAGTGCACAAAGCCAAGCTGAAATGGCTATCCCTCACCACCTCTAATACAATACAGGGGAGACATAAGGTGATGTTGGGGGGTTGTTGACTAACTGGGAAAAGCTCTTACACAAGCATATACTCACACCTATGCAAAAACATGCATATACACACAGGCACGTGCAGGCACACATATTCATTCTAAGGTCACAACAATTACCATATAGTTATATAGTACAAAAGATATACTCACGTCCCCTTAATAACTTTAATATAACTATGAATATGGCACCCCCCCCTTGCCAATCAGCTGCCCACCCTGAAAATAAGGCCCGAAAATAGAGGTCAAAGCCAAGTAAACAGAAAGAAGCTGCACACCGATCACTGGAAAAAATGACATTATACAGAGGTGCTCAGAAGTCAATCTAGTCATGCAAGTTTCAGGTGGGAGGGAAGGATCCCTAACAACCCCACCTCCATAAAAGCAGCCAGGAACATTGTTCTGGAGCCCCTTAGTCTAATTCCTTATCAGGGTAGCTATATATCTTCTCCACTTCACACACTTCCTTTCCCTCTTCATTTTTACCAATAAAGTGCCTTCTTTTTCGTTAAACTTTGTTTTTCAAATTTTTTACTGGAGCTGAGTTTATGATCTCTGTGGGCTGCTCAGACACCAGAGCAGCAGTGCTCCTCCCCTAGATGTGATAATACCAAGAAACATCACAATGAGATTTCAGAATGCCAGGGGGGAAAAATTATAAAAAGAGAGAAGTAAACTAGGTCACAATAAACAGTTAAAAATGATAACTCTTAACATTTATCTAACACCCATGAGACCCTACCTTTAACCACCAGCAAAAGAGGGGAGGAGTAACAACTCTCAACACATCAATAGCAACACTAAAATCCAGAAAACAAAAAGCCAATGTCTTTGTAAGTATTTTCAACCTATAACCAGCCAGTACCAAATGAAAGGCATTTCCAGACATAAAGGATCTCAAAATATTTAGCTCCCATGTATTACTCCAAAGTGTGGCACTTGGATATGCTGAGCTGGAAAGCTTGAGAATTTAGGTTTCTTTACTCCTCCGTGGTTTCTAAACGCAAGAGTAGAGAGGAGCCCTCTCTATAGTACCCTCACAGAACTGAAAGAACTCTTCTCCAAAAGAAATCCAATTGTCTCACATCCCCCTCCTACAGAAATCATCAAATATCCAGAGAAGGCAAACCAGAAAAACAGACTGAAAGCCTTGCACAGCCCAGATAGATTTTTACTTTTCATCTATTCTTCTAAGAGCAGCTCCTAAAGATAACTGAGAGACTAAAAATAACTTGTTGAGACATAATGCACAACACCTACAAATTGAAGGAGGAGAGGTTTATTTCAGCTCACAGTTTCAGAAGTTTCAGTTTAGGCAGGCTAAAATTCAGAAATGCAATGCTGGGAGGGCCTGGGCAGAGGAAAACTCCAGTAACGGTGTCAGCCAGGAAACAGAAAGCAAAGGGAGGATCCAAAGTAACGGAGGATCCAGCAAGGGAAACACAAGCTGTCATCAAAGTCATGCTCCCCAGAGATTCACCTTTTACTAGGCTCCGCTCCCCCAATAGCACATTCAGGTACAAATTCTCAGGGATGAGTATAACACTCCCCACGATCCAATCACCTTTCAAACACAAGAGGCTTTTGCGGGGGATATCCCAGATCTAAACAATAACAGGCTTTATGTGCAAGGAACCTTTGTTTATAGTGAGATTGTATCCCATCCTTCCCCTTGTCACCACCAAGAGAGGAACTTAGTTGCAAGGCATATTGTTTTCCAAAATTCATTTACTGCCCCCTCTCAAAGTGTCTCCAGGCCATCCCCCATTTCACTCTCCCTTATCAAAAGGGTATGGAAAGCTTCAACCATCTGATCCTTTGCGTTTCATGTTTTGTCTGTCTTCTGCGCACAAGTTCACATTTATCTGTATGTCTTTTTTCCTGTTCACCTGTCAATTGTCAGTATGTTTTAGCAGACTTTTACCAAAACTTTCAAAGGAAAGAGTGAACTTCCCTACACATACACCCTTTCCAAGATAGCTAGAGGAGATTGCTTTAGCAAACAACAACAACAACAAGAAAAGATATGAAATCTATCAGCGCAGATTGGCTTGAAGAACATTAAGAAAAAAGTCCCCAGAGAGGTCTCCTAGAATTGGGAGTGGGTTGGGGAGGAAAATAATGCTGACTGAATTTACATGACAAACAAGGGTCTGATGATTCAGTCAGGGATAAAGCAGAAAAAGCTTGTTAGACCCCGTGAGTGTAACAATGAAAGAACTGTAAACTACAGCAAAAACAAAAGGTTGTACAAGAAAAGAAATGCAATTATAGCATGCTATTTGGTTTACCTATTAATCAAAACATTTGTTATCTCTCTTAAGGTGAAGAGAGAGGTGTCAGGAATGTTTGGTGGTACAAAAATAAATTCTCATCTTCTATAGCAGAGGATTTCTAAAATGAGATTGTTTTTAAAGTGGGTCTTTAAATCTGGGAGGACTGATTTTTTTTTAGTTCTTTATACGTTCTCGATAGTAATCCTTTGTCTGAGGTACACTTCTCCCACGTTGTGGATTATCTCTTCACTCTGTTGGTAGTTTCTCTTGTTGTGCAAAAGCTTTTTAATAAGATGAGATCCCAGTTGTTCATTGTGACAGTTCTTGTGCAATCAGGGTTTTGTTCATGAAGTCTTTGCCTACTCCTATGTCTTTAAGAGTTTTACCTACTCTATATTCCAGTAGATTTATTGCTTCTTTTAGTATTTAGATCTTTGGGCCAGGGATTTAGCTCAGTGGCTTAAGCACCTGCCTGGCAAGTGCAAGGTCGTGAGTTTGATCCCCGGTACCAAAAAAAAAAAAAAAAAATATTTCAGATCTTTGATTCCTTCTGAGTTTAATTTAGTGTGTGGTGGGTCATTTTAAACCTCAGAATGTGTAGAGCCAGTTTTTCCAGCACCATTTATTAAAGAGAAGCCAGGAAAATCTATTACCCTATAAGATTCTGCCAGGAAAAAAAAAAAAATCAGACAGATTCTTCTTCAACACTTACCATTTGCTGGATTATCAGGAACAAGAGTAAGGGGTAATTCAACCAATGACTTTCTTTTTAAAGGTTCTGCTTATGTAAAAACACATGAAAAGAATTCATACTTTCTGGGGGCTCCTGGAACTCAGGTCAACTCCCAATTTTCAGCTGCTCAAAAGAGAAACACTGTCAGCCAATACCTTTAACTTGATAATGTTACACAAACACCATCCAGTGGCAAGAAGAAAAACTGCAACCTCTTAGCACTATAAATTCTGCAAAGCTTGACTTCTGATGACCATCAATACGTATCAATTAATTCAAGCAAAAACAACCTATATAATAAGCTAGAGACAACCAAAGTTTAGCAATTTATAACTAAATCAGTATCTACGGTTTTTACCAAGTGAGAAATCACGTGTTTGTCCTACACCCAGAGAGGAATTAACAATCCCAACATCTATATCTTTAGAATGTCCTATCTTTAGAATGTCCTTTTAGTGTGAAATTTAAGAGACCAGGCTCAGCTCTCTCATGAACAGTTCAAATTTAAAACATGTCATTCCACAATACAGACATGTTTCTTTATATGTATCACATGTGAAATGCATAAGTGAAAAGGTTCCCTCTAATGATCCTATATGTAAATATAGCATACTGATCATGTACCATTTTGGACAAAATCTCTCTATTTCTACAACTAAAAGCCTTGTTCTAAAACCTGCTCTACACCAGGTATGGTGGTGCATACCTATAATCCCAGGTCTTGGGAAGCTGAGGCAGGAGGAGTGCTACATTCATTAGTTTGAGGCCAGCCTGAACTGCATTGTAAAACACTGTCTCAAAACGACCCAAAAATTAAAATTAAATTAAAAAAATAAAAACTATTCTAAGATCAGGGTAAGCGGTTATTTTTGCTTTTTTGTGGTGCTCGGAATCAAACCTGGGACCTTGTCTATACTAAGAAAATGCTTTATCAGTGAGCTATACCCCTAGTCCTACTTCTCTAATACAGACACTATAGACTTTTTGAAATAAGCTTATTAGATATACCTAATTTTTATTAGTGGTTACTCTAGGTTTCTAATATACATCTTTAAGTACCACTGTCTACCATTAAGTGACCTAACACCACTCTTGCATTATACAAAAAAACTCAGGCTGAGTATAGTAGAACGTTATCTGTAATGTTCTATCTGGGAGGCTGAGGCAGGAGGATCACAAGTTCAAGTCTAACCTGAGAAAACTTAGTAACTTAGGTAGACTGTTTCAGGGGGGCGGGGGGGGGCTTTGGATGTAGTGCAAAGGCCCTGGGTTCAATCTCCAACATCCTCCACTCCCCCGCCCAAAAAAAACTCAGTATACACTTGTTTCTTCCATCATTGTTTCCCCTATTATGTCGTGATTCTACATGTTACTCTCAAGCACTATAAAGCCTATAACATATTAAAATTTTAGCTTTAAACAATCATCTTTAGGGGCCAGGGATAGCTCAGTGACATAAGCGCCTGCCTTGCAAGTGAGCAGTTGTGAGTTCAATCCCTGGTACCAAAAACAAACAAACATTATCTTTAAAACAAACTTTAAAAAACTGGGGGGGGGGGGGGAGAAAGTATTTCTATTTCCCTATATATTAACTGCTTCCTGTCTCCATTCTTTTGTGTAGAACACCTCAATTTCCATCTTGAAATGATGCGGTTTTTTTCAGGCTGAAATTCCCTATAATATCTTTACTAACACTGACAAAAAGATTCAACTTTTGTCTAGAAAGTAGCATTTTTTGTAAGATATTTTAATTAGGACTGAATTCTAAACTGACAAATTTTCTCTGCAAACTTTAGAAAAGCTGCAAAAAACAGAACAGTTCTATAGTTCATATCTCTTGCTCGGTTTCTAATGTTAACATACATATCCATAGTATCTTAATCGGCGATTAATTAAACTACAAACCTAATTCACAGTTTTAAACTAATGTCTGTTTCAAGATCCAATTTAAGTTCCCACAGTGCTTGTAGTTACCTTGTCTCTTTAGTCTGTTGCAATTTAAGATAGTTCTTCATTCTTTCCTTGTCTTTTACGATCCGGATACATTTAAAGAACATTGGTCAAGTACTTTGTATACTTGTCTTCATTTTGGGTTTTGTCTGGTATCTTCACTATATAATCCAGCTTGGCCCTTGAACTCACTATGATCCTCCTACCTCAGCCTCCTCAACACTGGGGTTACAGGAATGCGCCACCAAGTCCAGCCCACCAGCAACAAGTCTCAGTGTAGTACTTTCTTAACAGTGATTTTGTATTTCTCACACTTTTCACTTACTAATTAAAACTTTTCTACTGAGAGTTAACCCTTCTACTCCATTCCTTATTTTTTACCAGTATGAATGAACTCTGCAAGTTACAACTCAATACTATCATTATTTAATTCCACTGGCTATTAAAAAGCTCCTTTAGGTTGGAGGGGTTTTTTTTGTTTTGTTTTGTTTTTAAACACAGTCACCATTTCCTAAACATTTCTCTGTTTTTTGGGTTTGTGTTGTTGTTGTTGTTGTTTTTGTCTTTTTGGGACCAGGTCTCTCTATGCAGTTCAGGCTGGCCTTGAACTCACTTTGTAGCCTAGGCTGGTCTTGAACTTGCAACAATCCTCCTGCCTCAGCCTCCCGAGTGCTAGGATTACAGGAGTGAGCCACCATGCCTGGCTTTCACTTCTCTGTTTTTTATCTTCACAATATACTCTAGGGATCATCTTGAATTCCTCCTACTCCATCTCTAGAATCAACAAATTCTTCAGGGAACCTTGGTTCCTTTTTATCGAAGAGCTGTATTTAGAATCCAAGATTTGGGCATTGTGTTCATTGCTAACCAAGTGTCACTGTTTCTATGCCTTCCTAGTGGAGGAAAGAGCTAGAAAAATACATTTATGTATACTAACATAAACATATAACACAGTCCAAAACTATCAAATATATATACGTTCATCATAAGAAACCTGGCTCTTATCCAAAACAATACTTATTCTAATATAGTTTTGACTTCTAATCCATACCCCTAAGGAAAATCAAATTTGCTAAGTAGAATCAAGTTACTTGTATACAATGCAAAATACCATTTTCCAAAGTTCCTTTGATTACTACTGTGATAGTTAATCTTGATTGTTGGGCAGGGGATTTAGCTCAGCGGCATAAACACCTGCCTAGCAAACGTGAGGTCATGAGTTCGATCCCTGGTACCAAAAAAAAAAAAAAATCTTGATTGTCAACTTGACTCGTATGCAAGACAACTAAAAAACTGACAAAGCACACTTCCAGGTATTTCCGTGAGGGTGCCGCATGTCTGCAAGGGTGTTTCCAGGGGAAATTGCACAAAAGTCAGCAAATGGAGGAAAGACCCACCCTGAATGTGAATGGCACTCTATAATTCAACAGGCTGGGGACTCAGCTGCAATTAAAAGGTGGAAAAAGACAAAAGCTCATCCACACAAATGAACTGAATTCTTGATAAGGTATATTTTGTCTGTTGTTGTCGCCTGTGCACATCAGACTCCAGCTTCTTCAATATGGACTCACAACATGAGCTCTCCAGGAGTACCCACATCTTCAGCCTTGAACTGGCTGCCTTACTGGTTCCCTCTTATTCTGAGGCTTCCAGCCTTCTTGGTCTGAGCAGCTACAGGTTTCCCTGGCTTTCTAGCCTACAGATACCTCTGCAGGATAATCTAGCCTTTGATCATACAAGCTAATCTAACAAATCACATTTTATAATTATATATGCCTTCTACTGCTTTTATTCCTCTAGAGAACTTTAATATAATTCAGCATTCTTATGTGAATCATCTATGATACAATTAGAAAATTCTGCTAGCTTACACTGTTTCTGATAAAAAGTCAACAACTGTCCTTACCTCTGTCCCTCTGAATGTATTACCATCCCTTGTGTCTGAAACTGGATTCCAGTGCAGGATTCATGCAGAGAAAGATAGAAATCTGAGTACATGCACTACTATATTGTCTCTAAAGTATTATTTTTAATAATGTACTCATGATGTTCTCACCTGAAAATTTAAATTGTACTCATGAAATTTAAGTTTTCTGTAATACCTGTATTTGTAATAACCATGTAGCATTTAAAATATCATTTTGCATTTGTCTTTTACCAAAGTTTGATAAAAATGGAAAAAAAAACAATTACACTTATATTTCATGAGATTATTTAAAAATCAAAACTCTGGAAAAAATAAACAATTACCGGGCGGTGGTGGTGCATGCCTATAATCCCAGCTCTTGGGAGGCTAAAGCAGAAGGATCATTGCAAATTCGAGACCAACCTGGACTACAACAAAGTAAGCTCAAGGCTGGCCTGCATAGTGAGCCCCTTCTCAGAAAGACAAATAAAGAAAAAAAATATACATTTAAAAAAAATGAAACTATACTATGTCTGAATTACTTTCAAAAAAGTGTAATTACAAACTGATATAGCTTTATTTCCCAAGTCTTGTGATATATTTCACTAGTCATGTATTTCTAGAGGTAATTTTTAAATTTGGTATACAGTTCATTCCTTTATATGCTTTTCTGACACTCAGTTATTTTGCACTTTGAAACTTTTGTGCAAAATAACAGAGTAAACAGATTGTTTTCACTAGGCAAAACTTTGGAGGGGCTAGAGTGGCTCAGAGCTAAAGCATATACACAGCATATGCAAGGTCCCAACTTCCTCCTGCAAAAAACAACAACAACAACAACAAAACAAACCTTTTGGGATGTCTTCAAAAAGATTGTCTAGAACACAGCACTATTTCAGGTCCTTATTTCAAGTACAATATGGCAGTAAATCCACTTTAAAAATTAAGAAAAGCAGTATATAAAGTACAGTGATTTAAGAAGGCTCAGTCAAATGAACTCAGGCTCTACATCATCATAGTTTTGTGACACTGGGTTACACAAATGTTAACCTCTCCAAGCTTCTGTTTTCCTCATCTTGGTGGGAATTATAATTTTCTTTTCTAATATAGTGTAAAGATTAAATGTGATCAGCTGGGCATGGTGCTGCATGCCTGTAATTCCAGCACTTGGGAGGCTGAGGCAGGAGGATCATCACAAACTCAAGGCCAGTCTGAACAATAGCAAGACCATTTCAATTCTCCCACCCCCAAAAGGTTAAATGTAACCATGTATAGAAAGCCTAAGATAGTTCTTGATACATTAAAAACTTTCAATTAAGCTATTAAATTATCTTGGTTCTGTTTACTACTCCAGTTATTCAATTTCAGCCTTCTCCCAGTTCAAATCTTTGCCACTTGTGAGTCAAAACATCTAGCTTCTTTTATCTTCTACCTCCCAGATCCAGCCCATCTGCACCCCAGGCAGCAACAAGGCTCTTATGTTAACAACTGTGTTCTTAATTTTCTCAGAATTTGCTATTATGTTTGCTTGTCTTTCACTTTTTTTTTTCTTTTTTGTACCAGGAATTGAACACAGGACGTTGCATTTGCCAGATAGGCACTGTGCAGCTGAACTATATCCCTAGCCCCACCCTCCCTCCACCTTTTAATTACTTGCACAATTTCGTATTTTCTAAATCTTAAAAAAATGAGTTCAGGGCTGGGAATACAGCTCAGTGGTAGAGTGTTTGCCTAGCACAGTAAAGAAAGCACTTGATTTGATCCCCAGTACTACCAAACAGTAACTGAAGTCAAATACTGCCTGTAGAGAGCAGGCAATCAGGTGATCACTTAAGGGCTGTGGGTGGGGCTGCTGCCTGGAACCGGCATTCCTACTTGGAACTGGAAAGAGGGTAAAGGATTTCCTACTCCTGGGAACCCAGCTGAAGATACAGAGCCAGAAGTGTTAAGAGAAAGCTGCACCAAATGGTCTACCTCTGGCCCAAGGAGAGGTGGCCCTTGGAGCCAGTGTACTGCTCCCAGCAGCCTCTCTTCCTGGCCTCCTCCAGGGCTGCCAAAGCTGGGCTGTTGAACTGCTAAGCAGGCTAGATAAGACTTTTTCTCCTGAGGACCTACGAGAGAAGAGGGAGCACAGTAGGTCAGACCCTCAAGCCCAGAGGTCAGGCCAAGGGTCACATCTGTGGTCATTTGCCCGTCACTAAGCCCTCTTGGCAATACAAACAGCAACCTCCCCTGCACTCCTTCCACTTCTTTTAAAAAATATGTCACTAAAGCCCCCAGCTGGGTGGCCCTTCTTGCTTCTGCCAGGAGGGAAATATATATATATATCTGTACTCCTGGCTACTCCCTGTCCTCTTAAAAGTTTTAACCTGGTGGGGATGTTCATCTTCCTTTCCCAGATTACTTACAGTTCCCACTCTTGCTTAGCAATTGGGATTTCATTCAGGTTTTCTAAAAGAAAGATATTACCCTCTGTAAAGGCCACCACATTGTAAGAATTCAGGACTTGTTTCAAAATTAGTAGTGCATAATGCTTACTTCCCCATATAATACCATGACAACTTGTCATTTTATCATACTTTTTTATCAGATGAATACTTTGCACGTATTTATTCTGCTGTTAGATACAACACAGTCATTTAAAATTTCTGCTAGGCTAAGCATATATATAGCTTAGCAGTACAGCACTTGCCTACCATCTGTAAGCCCCTGGTTGTATCCCCAGTACAACACAGACACAGAAGAAAGGGGAACCTAGCTTTTGGCTAAGGTCTTAAGTTTTTCCCTACTTTTAAATTTTTAAAAACTTGTTGTACAACCTGTTCTTGAGTTTGTTTACCAAAGACACAAAAGCATCTACATTTATAAGTTAAGCCTGTGCTCATCCACTCTAGACACCATCAGACAAAGCACAAAATCATTTTATTCCAGAAGATGTACCACATGGAGATAAGATCTGTTAAAAGTTAACAGCTCTACTTTTGGCACTAAAAACATCTGCAGGACAATGGCTTAAGAATGATATGTGGGCCAGAAATACAGCTCAACAGTAGAAGTGCCTGCCTGACAAGCACCAAGTCCTGAGCTCAATTCCCAGTATCCACCCCCACCAAAAGATGTGTGGGAAAAGGTCTCGTAGTAATAAACTGAATACAAGGTTCTCTAATGCTGCACCAATATCCCACCTTCAAGTAATCTCATCTTGGCATCTTTTTCTTCAGCTTTCCAAGATACCTGAAACTCTCATACAATACTGTGTATCTGCTCTAAAATTTAGAAACAGCCCTGCCTCCCAATGGGTCCAAATTAATCTATTTCTACTTCCAACATATGTGGGAGAGGTATTTCTGTCCTTCTCCCAATTTCGTATCCCACCCAAAGACCCTAGGCTTTTGTTATTATTTTACTAATATATATTTATAGTGTTTACTATACATCAAACATGTTTCAAACACTGTATAAACATTAACTCGTTTAATTCTCACAGTAGCTCTTAAGGTTTTACAGATGATACTAAAGCCTTGGGTTAAGTAACTTACCCTAGGACTCTGAGCTGCTAAGAGGAAGGACTGCCATTTTAACTCCATCAGTTTCACTCCAAATCCCCTACTCTATGGATGCTACCTTTCTCTTTATTCAATATTTAAAAAACAAACAAACAAACACAACCTCTGTAACTTGCAGAATGACCAATCTTATATTATATTCTTAGAAAGTGGGCTGAACCAGTCACCAGGATCCATTTTATCACTACTAATACCACCACACCCTTTTACTTTACTATAGCTTCCAAAAGTTGCCAAGTTGCTTATTTCTTCCAAGTCTCTCAAGGAAATGCTTTCTCTCCCACACTATTGCTTCACACATAGAACTTTACAAACCATCTCTCACACTATGGTAATATGGAAATCACAAAGATAGCCTATATAAATCACTTACTACAATTCCTAGCACATAGTAGGTCTAAGTGTTATAACTTACTATTTTTATTATACACAGAAAACAAAGACCCAGAGATAATGTTGTGTGCCTATTGAAAAAGGCAAATAACAGAATACAGAATAATCATGAAATCTGAAAACTAATGCCAGGAGAGTTTAAAATTAGTATTACATGAACAAAGAAGAGATTCCCTGAAGGGTGATGGGTACATACCTCAGTGGCACAGTGCTTGCCAGGCAAGCACAAGATCATGAGTTTGATTCCAAGTACCAAAAAGGAAAAAAAAGGACTCCCTTGAAGAAACACATTAAGTTTTTCAGTATATTTTTAATGACACTTCATATTCACACCATAAATGCTGAAAGTGAGATTATGTCATATTTGGACAAAATTGTTAGAAAAAGTATGCCAATTCTCCCAAGCTTGAATTTTTTTTCGAATTACTGAATACTAACAAAGAGCCTAAATGTTGTCAAACTTGTTTTCAAAAGCTTTAATTTCTTTTCTCATTTAAGCTTTCTGTCTTGTATCATACAATGCTTTGAAAGTAAACTTTTTACCTTTTCTAGGCCTTCAATTCCACAATCATTTACTTCCAATCCCAACTACATAATTTGATTAAAGATGAACAGTTTTAAAAAAAAAGAACAATTTTTTTTTGTCTTTTTGAGGCAGGGTCTCACTATGCAGTTCAGGCTGGCCTTGAGCTCACTTTGTAGCCCAGGCTGGTCTCGAACTCCAATGATCCTCCTGTCTTAGCCTCCCGAGTGCTGGGATTACAGGCATGAGCCACCATGTCCAGCTTTTTTTTTTTTTTTAATCGGTACTGGGGATCGAACTCACGACTGCGTGCTTGCAAGGCAGGTGCTTACGCTGCTGAGCTAAATCCCCAGTCCCCAAAACCCAGGCTGGTCTCAAACCTGTGATCCTCCTCAGCCTCCTAAATTCTGGGATCACAGGTGTGTGTCATCATGTCCAGTAAACATGTTAAAATCTTTAAAGTCATTTTTTTTCCTGATCTTCATTCCACCATTCATAATCTAAACACTCCTCAAACCCCACTACCTTTCCATTCAAAATACTCATTTTTATAGTCTCATGCACTGGGCATTATGGTTGTACACCTCTAATCTCAGCACTCAGGAGGCTGAGGCATTAGAACGAACCACTGTGTGAGACCAGTCCAGGCTACATAGTGAGACACTGTCTCAAAAAAACAAACAAAACAAAACTCCTTTATGCCATCATCTCAGGTTTGTATCACCAACTATCTCTGAAGCAGTCAATATATCTTGTTTCATCCTGCACTCTCCCACCACTTTTTTTTTGTCTTTTAGAGACAGGTTCTCACTATGCAGTTCAGGTCAGTCTTGACCTCACTTTGTAGCCCCATCTGGTCTCGAACCTGTGACAATCCTCCTGCCTTAACCTCCAAAGTGATTGTTTTACAAGAGTATGCTACCATGTCTGGCTTCTCCCACTATTCTTATTTTCCTGTAACTATACAGTGATCCTTTCCTAATGTCCACCTTGTTCAAACTTCTACAACTTTGCCAGTTATTCACAGCAATCTTATGGCCTGCATATTCAACCCGATCGATGTCTTATTACTCTCAAAAGTACTGTACAGTATAACTTCCTTTACATTTTAATCAATTTTCCCATTGTAATCTCCCCTTATTCAAACCAATCCTGGAAAGTCCCCTCAATTCTTTCTTCCCAATCAAAACTGAAGGTTCATAATCTCCTCTCGTTTTTAGTTTTCTCCATAATATTCCACCTCTAATCATTCTCTTCTATACTACCTCCTGCTCCATTTACCACAGTGTAATGTAACAACCAGGCCAGGAATTGGAAGCTTAATTTAGTTTGGAGCTTTTCCTTATCCAGGCCATACTGAAAGCTTACTGAACCAGTTATCTGTGTGATGCTCTTAGCACATACTCACTCTTCAGGTTTAAAGGCTATACTGACAACTCTGAAAAACTACTAACACAGTTCCTAGACTCTTTCAAGCTGGGTTCTGTGTAGACTCCACCAAAGCAAGGTACCAGCAGGAAGTAAAAAAGTGGAAAACTGATCCTGGAGGCTGCTACAACAGAATCAACAACTATTTTCAGTTCACAGGCAGCAGTGGTAGAAACCTACTCCAGTGCAACTATTGGGTGATGGCCCAATAGCTGAATGGTAATAGCAATGAGAACACCTCTGTTTGTGTGTGTGATAGGGTATTGGGATCTATTTTGCCCAACCTGGCCTTTATTTTATGAACTCAACTGAGTCTCCTGCCTCAACTTTCTAAGTAGCTGGGACTACAGGTTCATATCACCAACCTGGCTGAAGAGCACTTGTTTAAGCAGCAGAAGGGATACCTTTAGTAACTCAGCACAGTATAGGCTCAGAGTATCCAGCCCCGGGGGGATGGGGGTGGATTTCTTGATCTCCAGATAACCCTTGCTCTTCCAGTCCTCCTTCTACCACCACTTTATTTTATGTCATGTCATTTCATTTTATTTTTGGTCTTTTTGAGACAGGGTTTTGCTACACAGTTCAGGTTGGCCTTGAACTCACTTTGTAGCCCAGGTCAGCGCAAACTTGCAGCAGCCTCCCAAATGCTGAGATTATAGGCATGTACTATCATGCCTGGCCTTCTACTACTTTTGAAATAATTCTTCTATTAAATCCTTCTCTCTTTTCAAAATAAAAGACTCCATTCCCAAATCAAACAAATTTTGTTTGATTTAGTCCTTGTAAATGTCCCATTAGAAAGAAATCACATTAGGTGCCATAACTTTGCAATTTAACGTTTCAGTTTAATAGCAGGATTGTGGGGCTGGGGATTTAGCTCAGTGGCATAAGCACCTGCCTTGCAAGCGTGTGATTGAGTTCAATCCCTGGTACCAAAAAAAAAAAAGGAAAAAAAGTAGAATTATGTACTCAATTTGCTGCAATATGCTATATTTTGGCTGAAGCATATGAAGAATATAAAGTAATAAAAATCTAGCCGTGTATAGACATACAGCTGGGAAAGGGAGTATTTTAAGATCCTATTCAGATAATTCTAAATTATTCTTCATACTACAAAACTCAACAAGTAGTAATTTCTTAAAGAGTAATTATAATGTAGAACCTGAAACCCTGTGGGTGAATGTTTTATATTAAAACCCATCAGCTACTTTACACTTTCAATCTTTTTATTCAATTTTATAACACCATTTGCTGGTCAATTGGAATTACTGGTTCACTGAATTATAGAGTTCTTCCACACACTAACATGTTTCATTATGCAATGTGAAAGTCATATTTAGTATCACCATAAGCCTCAGGAGGAAAATCCTTAAGTACGTACTTAGGAGAGTCCGACACAAGTTTTCCAAAACTCTAATTTTAAAAGCATGAATTTTATTACTGGCAACAAATAATGTTACTTCATTCGTTTGACAAAATATATGCCAAATACCCAGGTCTGAACATCCAGTTTGCCAGTTACTCTTTCAAGGATAAGTGGTATTCCATGGAAAGAAGGCCAATTCAAACAATTTTGCAAAGGCTTTTCCATAAAATATCCATTATTGGCTCATAAAAAATATACTCAATGGTCATAATTTAATAGTAATTATTTGTTTCCTTAAGGGCTGTTTTCCCCCTTGTGCTTGATACTAAACCACTCAGGGCCTCAAAAATGCTAGGCAACTGCCCTGCCATTAAGCCAAAACCATAGCCAAAAATCAACCACATTTTTTAACTCATTTTTTCCTGTGTGTCTACAGTGATGAATACAGTGACAACTAGTGTAGCTTGGTGCCACTGTCTAGATTCATGCTAACAACAGCAATTTACACACATTGGCTTCTGCACCATCACTGTCAACTGCCCACACAGTGTGAAAAGGCAGCTAAATTAGAATTATGAAAAGTTCTGATTTTCTAAACAAAAAGATTCATTCAGATGGGGAGCAAGCCTGTGGGGATTCACATGTAGAGAACCACTGAGAATTTACATGTCATACAAAGCACTGGATTCTTTTTTTTTTTTTTTGAGACAGGGTCTTGCCATGCAGTTCAGGCTGGCCTTGAGCTCACTTTGTAACCCAGGCTGGTATTGAACTTGCAACAATCCTCCTGCCTTAGCCTCCTGCATATTGGGATTACAGGTATGCACCACTATGCCTGGCCTAACGGAGGCTTCCACTTTGTATTTAATTTGCTCTTTACAATCTTTAAAACGTTTTTTTAGACAGATAAGAAAACTTGGGTGAAGCCAAAAATAAACCCAAATATTCCCAATTCCAAAGCATCACTATATTTCAGAACTGGCTCTGGTATGACTGGGAAATTTTTATATCTGCTTTCTTTTTCTTGTGTTTATTTGCTTGCCCCCCCTCCCTTTTAAACAGGGTCTTCTGGCCTCAGACTTGCAACTCATTACCTTGCCTGGGCTGACCTGAAATCCACAATCCTGTATCAGCTTCCTGAGTGCCAAGATTACAAATGTGTACCACCACATCTGGCATGTTTCCACCCCACCCCACCCCACCCCACCCCCCGTGGCACCAGGGATTGAATCCAGGGCCTTGTGCATACTAAACAAACACTGTACCATTGAGCTATATATTCCCAACTCTTTTTATTTTAAAATCGGCTCACTACATTGTCCTGGGTGGCCTCAAACTTCAGATCATTATCCCTTATCTCTGAGTATCTGAGATCACGGGCACTTGTCACCATACCCATATGTTTAAATAACAGGTCAAAAAATCAGATAAAACTTGACTAAATCCTGCTTCCCTCAAAACACACAATTTCTTGATTCTTTTCGCCTTTCCTATTGTATTCTTAAGCCCACAGCAAACTCTAATTTCAGAGTTTTTGGTTTGTTTTTGTTTCTTTGTTGTTGTTTTTTCTGAGACAGGGTCTCACTATGCAGTTCAGGCTGGCCTTGAGATCACTTCGTATCCCAGGCTGGTCTCGAACTCTCGATCCTCCTCTTCCTGTCTCAGCCTCCTGAGTCCTGGAATTACAGCTGTGCACCACCACACCAGGCTCAGAGCTTCTTAAAAATGTAAAAGCAAGCTTTCTACCCCTCTCCTCTAGTACTAGGGATTAAACCCAGGGCCTTTAGCCTGAGCTATATCCTCACGTCTGCATTTCTCTCATTTGTTCTTTTTTCTTCCCTTTTTTCTAAACTTTTTATTTTGAAACAAGGTCTCACCAGTCAAGCAAGCTGCCAAGTTACCCAGGTTAGACTCAAATCTGCAATCCTGCCTCAAGTCCTCTACTCTTTGTAAAAATTCTAAGGTGCCAAATGCAAAAAAAAAAAAAAAAAAAAAGATAAAGGCCAAAAAGACCCAATCCAGTGGTAAAGTCAAGGATGGCTAACGTCAAGTCTGAGAAGCTCTAGAAAAGAGAATGTAGCTATATATCCATAAAAACTGAATATAATAGACAATGCCAAATAGAATCTGAGACTGACATGCACAGAGGACAGTTCCTCCAAACCAAGACTATTATCATAAAGAAAATCTGGGCAATTAGATATGCCTCAAAAAATGTAAATTATGAAAAATTAAAATCTGGAAACATCCAAAGAACACTACAGTATTATTCCTGTGACAGCTAAGATTTTCTTCTTTTTTTTTTTAAACTAAAAAGTCAGAGACACAGCCAACAGGTAGCAGGTCCTTGGTGATGCAACTAGCTCGAGCCTGCTACTGTTGATGAGAACACCGCCTCAGTCATATCTATAGCTAACCTTTTGTACATAAAAATTCTAAAGCATCTTAATGATATTTAGAGAGAAGAGAGGTTTTATTAGACACGAAGACAGCAATGTCAACTGAAACATAAAATTACAGATACTTACAGTGAATCACATTTGTTTCTTCAAGAGACCAGGTTTTACATATTGCCCAAGTGATCTCAAATTCCTGGGCTCAAGAGATTCTCTGGCCCCCATAGTAGCTGGGATTAGAGGAGCCCCTCATTGTGCCTGGTCAGCAAGTCTTTAAATTCACCCAATGTGGCAGCGGTGTACACCTGTAATCCCAGCACTCAAGAGACTGAGACCTGAGGATTACCATGAGTTCAAGGTCAACCTCTAATACATAGCAAGACACGGTCTCCAAAGGCGGCGGCGGGGGGGTGGGGGGTGTCCTAAATTCAAACTGCTACTAAAATGTAAGGAAATGCATCAGTACACTTGCTAAATTATATTATGTTGCTGTGTTTTTTCTCCTCAGTAAAAAAGAGAATCATATCCCTGGCACCAATCAAAAAATCAGAATCTGTATGAACTGACAACAGCTACCCTGCTTTTATTACACACAATAAAGAGACTATATATGAAACAACCATTTGCTCTGACTTCTACACAAGAGGCATGAGGTGTTAAGCTTTCTTAGCTGGTTTTAATTAGGCCTCCCCCACACAGTCTGAGAAAAATGACTCAGCAAGACTCAGCCTGTATGTTAACTAGAGTTAAATGATTAACATAATTAAAGTTAAACACATGTTTCTTAAACATGCCAGGTTTACAGATAAAGAGGCTCAGAGATTTAATGACTTGCTCAATTTCAAAAGCAAATTAACTATAATAAGGACAACACAACATATCGGAACCTATGGGACACAATGAAAGCAGTTCTAAGACAGAAATTTATAGCAATAAAATACCCAAAATAGGAAAACAGAACAAGCACAAATAAACAACTTAATAATGAATCTCAAACTTCTAGAAAAAGAAGAGCAGGCTAAGCCAAAAGCTAGTAAGAGGGAGGAAATTATAAAGAACAGGGCAGAAATTAATGCATAGGAGACTAAAAAAAAAAAAAAAAAAACAGAATCAATGAATCCAAGTTGGTTCTTTGAAAGATTAAATATGATCAACAATCCCTTATCCAACTTTATCAAAGAAAGAAAACACTCAAATCCATGCAATTAGGAACAAAAAGGATGAAATCACAACAGACCCTGCAGAAATCCAGAAAATCATCTATATCTACTTTGAAAACTTATACTCTTAATATGATGGAAAATGCAGAAGAAATGGACAGATTTCTAGGTACATATGAGTTACCAAAATTGAGTCAAGATATAAAATTCCTAAATAAACCAGTATCAACCAATGAAATCAAAGATATAATTAAAAACCTACCAACAAAGAAAAGTCCAGGCCCTGATAGATTCACTGCAACAGACCTAACACCACTACTTCTCTCAAGCTCTTTAATGAAATTGAAAGGGAAGCAATACTCTCAAATTCATTCCTGGCAGCAAGCATTACTCTGATACCAAAACTGGAGAAGAACCCAACTAAGAAAGAGAATTACCCTAATGAACATAGATGCAAAAATCCTCAATAAGATATTGGCAAACAGAATGCATCAAACTATCAAGATTATACACCATAACCAAGTGGGATTCACCCCAGGGATTCAAGGATGACGCGGCATACATAAATCAATAAATGTAATACACCATTATTAACAGAACTAAGGACAAAAATCATATGACCATCTTAACAGATGCAGAAAAAGCTTTTGACAAAGTCCAGCACCCATTCATGATTAAAACACTACAGAAAATTGGAATAGATGGTATTTATCTCAATCTGATAAAAAGCCATCTATGACAAATCAACAGCCAACATCATATTTAATGGTCAAAAACTAAAAAGCTTTCACTCTAAAATCAGGAGTAAGACAAGGATGTTCACTATCACCATTCCATTTAATACAGTTCTGGAAATATTAGCTAGAGCAATTAGATAAGATAACAAAATAAAAGAAATAAGGAAAGGAAGAAGTGAAATTATCATTATTTGTGGATGACATGATACTCCACATAGAAGAGCCCAAAAACTCCACCAAAGACTTCTAGATTTAATAGCCAAATTCAGTACCATAGCTAGATACAAATTTAACACTCAAAAATCAGTAGCATTCCTGTACACTAGTAACAAACACACAGAGAGAAATTAAACAGAAACAACACCTTTCACAATAGCATTAAAAAAACGGAAATACCTAGGAATCAACCTAACAAAAGATGTAAAAAGACCTCTACATTAAAAACTACAGTACCCTGAAAAAGAAGATTGAAGGATGTAAAAGATCTCTACATTAAAAACTATAGTACTCTTAAAAAAGACTGAAGAGGATACCAGAAAATGAGAACACATCCCCAAAAACTCCACCAAAAGACTTCTAGCTTTAATAGACAAATTTAGTACCATAGCTGGATACAAAGTCAACAATCAAAAATCAGTATCATTTCTGTATACAAATAAAAAATTCAGAAAGAAATTAGGTAAACACCTTTCACAACAGCATCAAGAAAATGAAATACCTAGGAATCCATCTAACAAATGAAGCAAAAGACCTTTACATTGAAAACTACAATACTCTGAAGGAAATTGAAGAAGGTTATCAGAAAATTGAAAGATATCCCTTGTTCTTGGGTAGGAAGAACCAATATAGTGAGAGTGGCCACATTTCCAACAACTGTTACCCAGATTTAATGCAATTCCGTTCAAAATTCCAATAGCATATCTTACAGAATTAGAGAAAATAAATCCTAAAATTCATCTGGAATCAGAAGAGACCTAGAATAGCAAAAGCGATCCTGGGCAACAAAGACAAGACGGGGCATCACAATCCTTAACTTGAAATTATACTATAAAGCTACTGTGATAAAACCAGTGCAGTACTGGCAAAAAGACAGACCCAAAGCTCAATCTGAACAGATTGGAAGATGCAGAAACTCCAGACATACTTCACACCTTATCTTTGACAAAGGTGCCAAACACATTCACCAGGAGAAAGACAGCCTCTTTAATAAATGATGCTGGGAAAACTGGCTTTCCACATGCTGAAAACTAAAACCGGACCCATCTCTATCACCATGCACTAAAATAAAAGTCAAAATTGATCAAAGATCTAAAGGGTAGAATAGAAACATTAAATGTGCTGGAAAATGGAGTAGGTAAAACTCTTGAACACACTGGTATATGCAAAGACTTTACAAACAAAACCCTGATCACACAGGAACTGTTACAAAGAATCAACAGCTGAAATCTCACTTTTTTTTTTTTTTTGTACCCTGGATGGAATGTGCAACCTCACACTTGCCACTGAGTTAAAGCCCAGGCCTCGCATCTCATTAAAAAAGCTTTTGCACAGCAAGAGAAACCACCAACAAAGAGACAAGCTACAGTGGGGGAAAAATGTTTGCCAGCTGTTTCTCAGACAAAGCAAAGAACATATAAAGAACTCAAAAGACACCAGACCTACCAAATTTAAAGACTAAATGCAAAAATAGGCATCTGAGATGAATACACACTTCTCAGAGGAAGAAATATGTACAGCAAATAAATAATATGAAAAATGTTCAACATCATTGGTCATTCCAGAGATGCAAATTAAAACAACACTGAGATTCCATCTCACCCCAGAAAGAATGGCTATTGTCAAGAAGTCAATCAATAACAAATGCTGGAGGGAATGTGGGTGAAAAGGAACCCTTCTCCGTTGTTGATGAGTGCAGACTGGTGCAACCACTGTGGAAATCAGTGTGCAGATTCCTTAAAAAAAAAGAGGATTGGAGGTCCCATTTGACCCAGCTATTCCCCGTCTGTGTATCTTTCCAGAAGAATTAAAAACATTGTACCACAGTGATAAATGCACACCCATGTTTACAGCAGTACAATCTGAAACAGGTAAATCTTGGAAACAATCCAAATGACCATCAACTAAGGAATGGACAAAAAACAAGTGACTGTATTCGCTTCAGCAGCACATATACTGAAAAAAGATGTGCTCTTTTATACAATGGAGTACTATTCAGCCATAAAGAATATAGGTAAATGGATGCAACTCAGGACTATACTCATAAGTGAAATAAACCAGACACATGTGTAAACACTGCATTGTCTCCCTAGCATGAGAAGCCTTGTGATGTTACTCTATGGTTCAGTCTGGCCTCAAACTCCAAATCTTTCTGCCTCTGCTTCTCAAGTACCAGGATTACAAGTATGCCCATCTTTTAAAACTTGAACCTAACCATGGCACATGGAATCCAAAACCTTAGCATGATTACCCACTCTGCATGGCCTACCTTCCTCCTATTTCTTCAACAATGGCCACTGCTTGCCTCATTCCTCACAACTTCAACAAAGGACACTTTTCAACTCATCAAACTCAATAAATTTCTTTACTAAGTACCTTTTCATGAGAATTTCCTCTTTCTGGGATGTTCTTTCTGTCATATCCTAACTTTGGAAAAATATGTAACATTTTTCTTTTACGAGAGTTCAAATTCTGAAGTTGAGTGCCATGGCAAAATATTTCCACTAAGCTAAAAACAACCATAGTACAAAAATATATGTGGGATGATTGCAGAATACATATCATTCAGAACTTCAGGCAAAAAGGCTGTAACAGTCTACCAACTGAAAGATATGTTTTAGATGTCATATTGTAGAAATACACACAGTAACTAAAATCCGTGATCATGTAGAGAATGAAAATGATCAAAGTGTAATTATGGAAGTGAGTGAATCTGCAAAAATGAAACCCATTAATCTGAATAACAAACAGAGGTAAAAACACATTTGTAACCAACTTGATGATTTATTTACATATTACAAATATATGTGAATACCATAATTATATAAATGGCAGCATGTGATTTTTGTTACATATTTTGGGAATGAGCCTATAAAGACCTATATAAACATGTTTAAGTGTGCTACAATAATATTTATTTTTATGAGTCTTCTGAATTTAGTTGCATTTTAAAAATCGATTAGGAGTATTTAGTGAAATTTCAATGATATGAAATTTTAAGAAAACTTACATTTTAAGTCCTTGGCAAATTAGTTATTAAAAATAAAACAATGCAGGCCAGGGATTTAGCTCAGTGGCATAAGCACTTGCCTGACAAGCACGAGGTTGCAAGTTCAATCCCTGGTACTAAAAAAATAAAATAAAATATAAATAGAACAATGCAAATAAGTGCCAAATAAACTCAGTAATGTCCAATTTATCAACAATAAAGCACAATCAAGAGGACTGCAAAAAAATTCTATTAAATAAAAACAGTCCTAAGGGCTAAGGATTTAGCTCAGCAGCATAAGACCCTGCCTGGCCAGGGCCAGGTCATGTGTTCGATTCCCGGTACAAAAAATACATACATACATACAGTCCTACTAGAAAAAACATAGTCTTCAGAAAATATAAAAGAAACAGCATTAAAGTACACCTGAAAAGAACATGGACATGTTTTTGATATTCAGTAATTTTTAAGAAGCTCATCTCAGCCTGAGCTACAACATAATCTCAAGATCAGCCTGAACTGTAGTAAACCCTGTCTCAAAAAGACAGGGAAAAAAAAAAAAGAAAAAGAAAAAAAGTTCATCTCTAGGGCTAGGGATTTAGCCCAGCAGCACAGCAACTGCTAGCAAAAGTGACATCATCAGTTCAATTCCTGATAAGACAGACAGACAGACAGAAAGACAAGAAGTTAGTTCATCTCTAAGTAACTATTTTTTAAAAATATTTATTGAATAAACTAAAAAATAATCTATGAAATACTTCAACAAATTATGCAATTCTTTTTAGCATTCCCTTGCATTGTGCCCAGAATACTTCAGTTTGGATGATAAATAACATGGTCACTTCAGTCATTAGGCATACTCAGTGTTGTTCACTGTCTCCCTAAGACCTAGTACAGTGCCCATCGATTATCAATATGCTTTACCCTAGCAACTGAATGGCTAGCTCATCCCTTCATCGACTCTCTTGAATTTTACCCAGAATCTTGCTAATCTGTCTATTTTCCATTAACTTTCATGTTAACAACTGGGTACATATTTCTTCTTAATCTATACATAAGGAAATAAAAAGTAATATACTATTTTTTTTCCTGGAGATTAAATCCAGGGCCTTCCCACTGAACCACATCCCTATCCCTTTTTAAAAAAAATTTTTATTATGAGTCAGGGTCTAAGTTACTAAATTGCCCAAGCTAGGCTTAAACATTCCCCCTCCCATTTCAGAACCTTAAGAGTGTTGGAATTACATGTGTGCCACCATGCCCAGATAATACAGTACACTGTACTTTAAACAGTGACAAAAGGTGGTATGTCAAACTTGAAGACACTATTCTCTCCACTTCAGAATACCTTAGAAAATAAAAATTCCTTTCCAAACTTTTCAAGGCCTTTCTGCTCTTTCCTACAATGTATTTCCTGCCATATGTCCCTGTAATGGGGAGGATGAAGTATCAACCTGATTGGCTTTGGGATCCTCCTAAGGTGACTGATGGAGCACACTTCTGGGAGTGTCTGGGTGGGTGATGGAGGCATGACTTTGGTACAATATATTGCTCCTGTCTGTCTCCTTCCTCACTGCACTATTATTACCCTGCTCGAATGGAGTATTTTTGCTCTGCCATGCCCTTTTGTCACGCTGGTTCTGCCTTGGAGCCAGCCTGCTGAGCACTACATTCCCAAAACTGTGAGCCAAATTAAGCCTCATGTTTACTGAGTTGTCTTTATCATGTGTCATGTCCCACTCAAGAGAAAGCCAATACAGCTGATTGTAGCCACTTTATATTCTCTAAAGCTTCACTCACATGAACCAATGACTTGATTCTTAGCACTTCGTTCTACCTAAAATGCCTTCCAGCCCCCTACCTCAATGGTCATGCTTTAAAACACCCCTTCTATGAGGCTACAGTCTTAGGCCCTTTCTCACTGCTGAGACACAATACCCAACACCCATAATTTAAGAGATTTATTTTAACTTACATTCCTTTCAGTCTATAGCCAGCTGACTCCAGGGCAATGAGCATGACAGAGGGGCATAGCAAAGAGAAAACAGAGTGAAAGGAGGAGGCGGGGAAGGAGACAAAGTTCTAGTCAAACTCCCAAGGACCTGGCTCTAAGCACACTCCACCTCTTAAATCACAAATCAGTCATAACACCCCATAATCCAATCACCTCCCAGAAGCCACGGTTAGGATCACAGAAGAACTGAGGTGGGGGAATGTCTATACATAAACCATAACAGCTATACTCTCAGTCAGTTTACCAGTCCTTCCCGTGTGCTTTCTACAATATCTTCATGTAGTTTACTAAACTGTGAATTTGTTTGGGCATATCACTAAACTGAACTCTCCCAAAAAGAAAAATTTCGTATTTTTCCTTCCTTCTCAATATAAACTATCATGCCCTCCATATGTAACATATATATTCAGTAAGTATTTACTGATTAACCAAAAACCTTTAGTACCACGGCCTTAAAAAGCCTACTTATCATCATAATTCAGGTTTTCTGTTATAACAGTATTTGCAATTATTTACTATGTTTCAGGCTTGTCCTACTTCTTCCATTATTCCATTTAATACAATAATTTAATCTAATTCTTTAAAATACACCATCCACCTGAGGAAGGAGATGAGGGCTAGGGGAAACTAGGCAACCCAACTGGGAAGAATATGTCAAAGGTCATACATAACCCATCGCTAACAGACTGAGCAAGATGTTCTTCAAAAAAGAGGAAATGAACAGAACACGGGACCCAAAATGATGTCATTCTTGAGGCTCCTGAGCACTGTGGACAATCAGAAAAGTACTATCTTTTAATTCTTCATTTGAATCTGGTACTATTCACAGGAAAAATCAGTCCTTCATTTACAAGTAGGCACAATCAATCAAAACATACTCTTTCTAATCTTCTATTTACATCTGGAGAAAGGTTCCTGGAAAGGGCAATTGTTCAAATGCTGTATCTGGAGGTCAATTCAAGTATTCTGGATACTAAAGGACCCTTCTGCTTTATCCTCAGGGCTGCTCTGAGGCTTTTCACCACTCCAGCCCTTCATGTAGAGGGTACCTCCCCCCCCCCACCTTCAATAAATGTACACCCTCGTTGCCTTTGTGTGTGGTGTTGAATTCTTTGTTTGGGACATCAAGACCCTGGAAAGAAGTCTCACAGGACCTCTACTTCCCATCCATTAACACACCTACCACTCTAATTACGATTTCTTAATTTCCTTATTGGATTTTGTTGTATTGCCTATACCTCAAATGATGCTATTACTTACAGTTTTTAAAGATTTTCTCATTCACTACTCACTGAAGCCATGATAACTTCAAGTATTTTCATTTCTTAGGACTACATTCTATTCCTTACCTCCCACATATATAGTACATAAATGCCTAATGGACACACTAACCTAGAAATCTTACAGGTACATGTTGTAATTCAAAACTTGTTATCATGCCTTCTGAAATCTGTTCCTGCTTGCATATTCCCTAAATTAGTGGCACCAATTCACCTACCATATAGTAGTAACAGAAATAAAAGACATACCATTAACTGATGAATGGATAAAGATGTGGTTCTCTTCTATACAGTGGAGTACTATGCTGCAACACAGGATAAACTTGAGACACTTCTACCCAAATGGATGCCCCCTGAGATCACACTCTTAAAAGTGACATAAATCAGACATGTGTGTTTAAATACACATTTTCTCTGGTGTGAGATACAGAAAGGGTAATAAACAAGGACCAAAATGTATAATACATATTGAGAAATGGCGAGAGCTTCTTCAAATGGGAAGCGAACAAAGGAAGAAAGAGGAGGAAAGAATAAAAGGGACAAGAGAAAAAGAATAGCAGGGAAAAAACAGAAACAAAACCTATAAACAAGGAAAGGAAGAGGGGCGGAAGGGAAGGGGAATGCTAAAAGAAGAAGCAAGACATATCATGTGCAGGTACAAGTTCCCTATGATGCATGTTATCATTATGTACATATAAAACATACCAATAAAATTAAAAAAAAAAAGAAGTGACATAGATCTGAACCTAACCAATCACTACCTGAATCTGTAAAATGAAGTACAAGCCTTTTTCCAAATCATGTGCAATCTTTTACAGCTGGTACCATAGTTTCTCAACAGTCTAGGCCCAAATGTTGATAAGATAACTGGTTGAATATATTACAATACATCTAACTAAGGTAAAGGAGCACTACGGCAGTGAGGGAAAAAAAAAGAGAAAGAGGAGGAGGAAGAAGATAGATAAGGATGAGGAGGATGAGAAGGATGAGGAGGAGACAACTACCCACAACGAATATATTCATAATGCACCACAAACATAATAAAATATGAACACTAAAACTTTTGGAATTTTGAGCTCTCTATTTAGTCAAAAAACAAAACAAACTACATTTTTAATGACTCATCAGGGAAAAAGAATCTCAAAACAGCAAAGAAATGGAGCAAAGTTACATTTCCAGAACAAAATCTCAGGAACTATGTCCAGATGGTAAATTGAAAAAAAGAAATTTTCTAGGCCTGGTGGTGCACACCTGTAATCCCAGCACTCAGAAGGCTAAGGCAATAAGATTGCCTTGGGTCCAAGACCAGCCTGGACTACAGTGAAACCCTGCTTCCAAAAAATAGATAAAAATTTTTAAAAAATAAAATAAAATTAATCTAGTCATGACAAAGATCAAGGAAAACAAAAATACAGAAACATTTTTTAGGTATTATCAGACCCCTAACCTTACAATATTAACTAGTAATGTTTTTATAAATTATAAAAAAAAATATTTTTTTTCTGTACTGGAGATTGAATCCATGTCAGGTAAGCATTCTACCAAGATTCTACTGTATCTGCAGTCCTTTGATTTTGAGTCTGGGTCTTCCTACTATGCCCAATATGGCCTCCAACTTGTGATCCTCCAGCTTGTCTCCCAAGTAGCTGAGATTATGGGCATGCCATCACTGCACTAACTTATTCATAAGAATACTTTAAAAGTCTATTTAAAAATACTATTTGTCTAACATCAAGTTTTCTCAGTAATTACTATTTATGTGATGTACTTATTTAGTAGTATGACATCAATTCTAAAACTTCAGTTTTGTACCAAGTAATTTGGAGGGCTCTGTCAAACAGCTGAAGTTTCTAACCCAGGAGACAAAAGACAGGCCTGAAATTTACATTTTCAAGAATTTTTCCAAGTGCTACTGCTAAGAGATTCACTATTCTTAGTCACTCCAAATTTCAAGAACTAATCATTCTTTACCATCTTTATAGAAAATCAATAAACAACAGACTAAATCTATAGAAAGTGGTTGAATAAGGCCAAATACAATATTGCTTAAAAGTCAACTATCCACTGACACAGATCACAATAGTCAGAAGAGAAAATGTAACAGACCAACAGCAAAATGAGCCAAGCTGCAATGGTATTCCATGGCACATTTCAAAATCTACAGCACAATGATCATGATCATGTAACATGAAACAAGCATACCACACTGTTATCTTCAGAAAAATGTGTTTTATGGAAGAGTCAAATCTGTAGCATCACAAAAAATAAAAGCATTGAGACCACCAAAAATTTAGTCACTCATGAAATTAAATTAGCTTTAGGACTGGGGATTGAGCTCAGCAGCATAAGTGCCTGCCTGACAAGAACAAGGTCATGAGTTCAATCCCCAGTACCAAAAAAATGAATGAATAAATAAATTTATTAATTAACTAAATTAACTTTAATGCTGTCTTTAAAATTAACATTCTTAAATTCAGCAATCCAGTCAGGTGAGTGGGGCACACTGGTAATCTCACAATACTCTTGGGAACCTCAGGCAGGAGAATTGCCAAATTGGACCCCAACTTGGGCAGCTTAGCAAGTCCTTGTCTCAAAATTGGAAAACAACAACAACAACAATGGTTGGAAATGTAGCTGTGTGTGGGCCCTGGGTTCATTCTTCAGTACAAAAAAAAGAATATGCAGTATTGCCAGGTTAACACTGAAATTACTTTTATTCCCTTAGGCACATACCAATGTCTGGCCACAAAGAGCTCCACAGATTATTGTCCATATGCTGCTTAATTTACAATTATCTATGTTAAATAAGGCTTAACTACTTAATGTTTCCATTAGAATATTTTATGTATATAGAAACACAAACTGCTGAACTGTATCTGACTTATGATGCAAAAGACCTCTGACAGAGGCACTTTAGCACATTAGGAGCACAGCTGACTTCCCAGAAGCCCATCTTAAAGGTTAGCTGCAAATTATTTTCACTGAGATACTATTTATGGCTCTGACATTCACACATCTGTACAGAACCTTTGTATTCACCACTTAATACAGAAAAACTACTTCTTTAAATGTATTATTCAATAAAATCCTTTATCTTCTAACTAGCTCAATCATACTTGAAAAGGTAACTCACAATCTTACAACATGAATATCAGTATTACATTAGCTTGTCCAGGCTCATAATTTGTTTAAATTATATTTATCCTTAGGCCTCACTTTTCAACTAATGCATCCAAGTTTATTTTTTAATCCTAAGAAACCACTCTTATTATCTTATAATAAATCACTAATACATGTTATCAAAATGTTGATCCACACAAATTAAACTCTGATTATACTTAAAGCACCAAATTTTAGGAGTTGTTTTGTTTTGTTTTTGCTTTATGGTACTGGGGACCGAACCCAAGGCCTCTATAATGAACTACATCCCGAGTCCTTTTATTTTTTTGAGACAGGATCTTGCATGTCACTAAATTGTCCAGGCTAGGTTTGAACTTTCAATCCTCCTGACTCCACCTTCCAGAGTCAGGATCACAAGTGTAGGTTAACATATCACACGAATACAGTCATTTCTTATTAGGTCTCCAAAGTGCATCAAACTTACTTTCTCTTTTTATTGGGGGGTTACACAGTAGTGAGACAGGGTCTCATAATATAGTTCAGACTGGATTTGAACTCACAGCCTCCTGAACGCTAGAATTACAGGCACGTGTCACCACACTCAGCAAACGTTCTTACTTTTACAGAGACTACTGAAAATAAAAGAACTTCTTGCCAGGCATGATGGTGCACACCTGAAGTCCCATCACTCTGGAAGCTGAGGCAGGAGGCTTATCTCAAGTCTGAGGCCAGCATGGGCTACACAGTGAATTCAAAGGTAGCCTAAACTACATAGCAAGACCCTGTCTCAAAGGGAAAAAAAAAAAAATCTCACTCATATAAACTTACAAATCTTTAACTTTATGGGGCAGCTGTGCAATCTTAATCCTCACTTTGGTTTATGCGTCTCCCTAAATTTCTGTATGATATCATTTTCATTGGTTGGACCATATTAGCTAAATAAAAGAAAGTCTGAGGGGCCAGGAGTTTAGCTCAGTGGGGTAAGCGCCTGCTTGGCAAATGCGAAGTCGTGAGTTCAATCCCCAGTACCAAAAAAAAAAAAAGTCTGCTAACTTTCAATTATTTTGAGCTTAAAAGGTTCAAAGTCAAGGTCAGCAAGGCTCCCAGAAAACATTAAGTAATGTACAACAGCAGCTTTAAATTAGGGAATTTGTGAAAATACAAGTTGTTTACTGTATTGCAGTCAGAAATAAATAGAAGCTTAATCTTCAGCTAAATATAGTATTAATAAACTGGCTGTTTAAAATTCTACATCTTAAAAGAAAGTTCTACATCTTTATTAAGTACAGCCACTATAACTATGTAATAAAACAAAACAGGAAAAATAGCTCTTAAAACACATTAAGTTTGCATTTTCTATAACACAAAATGTCTTTAAAAAGCAAACAAGGGTACCAAAAATCAGATTCTAACTTTAAGTATTGAAAAAACAGTGGTATTTTGATAAACTTTATAGAATTCACCTTTAGACTTACTCTCCACAAGGGGCTAAAACCAAGCCTGAACCGCTCGCCACTGTATTCCCTACTGTTTAGCAGAGGGTGCCTAACACATTGCAAAAATCTCAATTTTTTTCTTCTTCAGTAAATGACAAATTCAAGAGATCATTGTTTAATTTCCTAATGTATAAGAAAAGGACTGTCACCTCAAAATAGAGATCTTTAATCTATCTTGCATCAGGCACTACATCATACACAAAATCTGAGATACAAAAGTAAATTTACCAAAACGTTGACAATGGTAAACCTACAGGAAAATCTGAGGAAATTCATTGTACCAAGCATTTTAACTTTTATGTAGGTTTGAATCTTTTCAAAGGAAAGTTTTAAAAACTTGTAACTCATGCCAACAGTTAACATTTGAGATCATTTTTATATTTAACTTCCAAAGCACTCTTCCTCATTTATTATACTGAATGTATATCTCAAAACAAAAATATATTTCTTAAAATACAAAAAGACACTATTAGACTTTTAAAAATTCACACCCATTGATGTCTAAGGAAGGGAAAACATTTTTGCTAGACTAAGAATACATAAAGAATAACAGTATTCTTTTATAAGCACAAATATTTATTGGGTTTCAAATCAGTAAAAAAAAAAAAAAAATCAAGAACTGGATTTCCTTCAACACAATTGCTTAAAATATGTACAACTACTATAATCCTGACAGACTGTGAATTTACTTACTCATTATGTATCCTATACGATAGTATACACCAATAACAGAAGATTGATATTTAAGAGTGGGATTAGCTTTAGTGGCACAAGCACACACTTGGCAAGCGAAAGGTCATGAGTTCAATCCCTGGTACCAAAAAAAAAAAAAGTGTAAGTCATACTTTGCATCCAAAAACACCCTACAAAAAACCAAAAAAGCTACTGCTCTCAAAAGAATCAGTCAAGAATTATGCATCTACATTAAAACTCTCTCCTTAGGGACCGGGAATTTAGCTCAGCACCATAAACACCTGCCTGGCAAGTGCAAGGTTGTGTGTTCAATCCCCAAAACCACACACACACACACACACACATACATACATACATACATACATACATACATAAATAAATAAATAAATAAATAAATAAACAAGCTCTCTCCTTAAATGTCATTGTTATGGAAGGCAATGAAAAAAACTGAGTACTTTGACTATCCTACATAACAAATATCTCATTTTTTGAGGGCAGACTGGATAGTTACAAAGTCAGAAGCAAAAAGTCCATCCTTAACTCTACTGAACACTGTATGAGTTTTAAAATCAAGTCAAAAATCATTTAAAAAGCCATACATGGCGGCCATGCCCATAATCTCAGCAGTCTGGACCAAATTCAAACACAACCTGGACAATTTCTCCTGACACAAAATAAAAGATAAAAATAACCAAGGATGCCGCTCAGTGCAAAGACCATAGGGATTGGATCCTAGTACTGTAACAAATAAAATCAGAGTAAAAAATTACCTCAAATTCCAATTGAGACTGTAGAGAAACAGCTTGGTTATACACTGAACAATAAAAAAAAATAAATAAGTTCTACCTTCATTTCTAGGAATAGACTTTGCAACTTTAACCACCAAAAATGAAAATTAAGAAGTTTATGATGCCAGGTCACAATGAAGACGACATGAAGTCGAAACAAGCCAACTCATGTCTCAGAACCCTGGAAAGGTTTAGCAGCTGGTGATATCAAATACCAGGCACGAAGGTAAGTACGTGATTAAAAGTCTATGTAGGGACCACCTAAGACATAGTCTACAATCTCACAAAGCCAGATATCACCATTCCTCTCAAGACCAAGCAAGAGTCTAAGTTTACCTCCAAATTATCTGAAAGAGACTCTGAATACAGAAACAACAGGCTCAATAGTGTGGGAATGGAACTAAAATTATAAAGACTTTTAAAGAAAGACATTAAATACAATGAAACTAAAGCTAATCTCATACCCATCCACCCAAACACCTTTAGGTGCTCAGATTCAAAAACAAAGGCAGCCAGATTTACATGCTCCTGCCATATTCCAGGCAGGTGATCTGAGGGTCTTTTCTCCAGAGCAAATACATTGCTCTGGAAATAAGACCTACAAACTCTAAGGCTTGAAGGGAGGGGCAGCTAACTGTTCGGATCATTCTGTAGCACAGCCAATCCTATGGAAAGCCCTGCCAATGATTACAGAGCTTGCTCAGCATGAAATCATCCATAATTTAAGAAAAGCCTCAAAATTACAGCTTAGAACAAGGGAGGAAAATGGTAAGGACTGAAGGAAAGAGAAACCAAAGAAAGAGAAAACAAACTACCTTCCAAGAAAAGAAAATATTCAATAACAAAAAAGGAACCCTTCACTGTTCATGGGAATGTAGGCTGGTGAACCACCATGAAAATCAGTGTGGAGATTCCTCAAAAAACTAGGATTGGAGGTTCCATTCAACCCAGTTATTCCCCTTCTGGGTATCTTTCCAAAAGAACTAAAAACATCATACCACAGTGATATGTGCATTCATGTTTACAGCAGCACAGTTTATAATAGCCAGATCTTGGAAACAACCTAAATGCCCACTGACTGAGGGATGAATAAAAAAGATATGGTTTTTTTTTAAGTTTAATATAATAGAGTACTATTCAGCCGTAAAGAAGGATAAATGATAAATGGGACACTTTTATAGGTAAATGGATGCACCTTGAATATATATTCAGTGAAATAAGACACGTGTAAAAGTCGTATTGTTTCATTAATGTGACAAGCTGAAAGAAAAAAAATGTGTATGTGTATGTATATAAAAAAATAGTTAAGATAGTTATACTACTGATTTAGCACTGAAGAGAAAGATTTGCACTGGTATTGTTCAGACAACTGAAGGCAGATGTCTTGTGCTTTAGGTGAATGATTTGGGGATGACAATGTGCAATGTATGTACCATTGTTACCCCCAACTGACATGCTTTGAAAAAATAATTAAAATAAAATGGATTTGAAAAAAACAAATAAATAATTTAAAAAGATATTAAAAAGATGAAGGACAGTTTTTTTTTCTTTTTTTGGTGCTGGGGATCAAATTTTTTCCTTTTTTTGCAGTGCTGGGCATGGAATCCATACTTTGCACAAGCTAGGCCAAGTGCTCTACAAACTAAGCTATATGCCCAATCCATGAACAGAATTTAAAGCATAAATTTTAAGGAAAAGACAAGAGAACACTATAGGAAATTTCAACATGATAACTGAAATAAAAGCTTCAACAAAAAGGTTAAAAAATAAAGCTGAGAAACTTTTCTAAGAGATAGAATATGCAAAATTAGCAGAAAATAAGACAATCAACTCAGAAAGTCTAACATCCAGTTAAAAAGAAAATAAAAGTGTCCAGTGTGATGACATATGCTTTTTAATCCCCACACTCAGAAGGCTGAGGTAGTAGGATTCCAAGTTAGAGGCTAGCCTGGGCAATTCAGGACAACTCCATCTCAAATTTAAAAAAACAAAACAAGATCTGATGATAGTTTAGTATATTCTTTAGTCCCTGAGGTCAATCCCCAGTACCACAACAAAAGAATAAAAGGAAAGCACAGAATAAGCTATGGTAAATAGTGAATCACTAAGTCAATTTTCATTCCTATAGGGTACGGAATTTCTGAGTTTTTCAAAACATTTGCATCATCTGACTAACTATGAGACTGAAATGAGGGGAAGCTTACATTTTTCAGTAAGTGGTACTGGAACAATCGGAGATCCCTTCCATAAGCAGTAAGTAAGTAAAGCTTAACCTAAATGCCACACCATATACATGAACTAACTTAATGAAGACATAGATTTATATGTAAAACAAAATACTATAAAATGCTTAGTAAAAAACACATGAAAATCTTCTCTTTTTTTTTTTTAACCAGGGACTGAACTCACAACCTCACACTTATCAAGCAGGCACTTGTGCCACTGAGCTAAATCTTGGGCCCTAAGAAAATCTTTGAGATGCAGTACAGACAGAACTCTTTACACACCAAAAACTTGATTAAAAAAAAAAAAAAAAAAACTCCTTGCCAGGCATATAGTGGCTCACAACTGTAATCCCAGCACTTTAGGAAGATAAACCCAAAAGTTTGAACTCCAGTCAGGGCAATCTGACAACTCAGTGAAGCTCTCTTTTGTTTGTTTGTTTTTGTTTTAAATAACAACAAAAAAGTGCTAAGGTTACAGCTCAGTGTATAGGTCCTGGGTTCAATTCCTGGTACCAATCCCCCCAAAAAAGCAAAAGACTAAAAAAAAAAAAAAAAAAAAAAAA
>PVLA01000537.1:0-38215 GCA_004027455.1 Hydrochoerus hydrochaeris | reverse complement strand
TGTAATATTTCTACCTTTTTCCTGTTTTTTTTCTCTTTAAGTAAAAAAAAAAAAAACCTGTCATTCTGTGAAGCACATGTGAAGAGAATGAAAAGATAAGTTATAAACTGAGTATGGTGGCACAAATTTGTAATCCCCAGCAGTCTGGGAGACTGAAGAGGAGAACTGCAAATTCAAGCTTAGACTGGGCAACTTAGCATAACCTGTCTCAAAATTTTAAAAAATTTTAATTAAAAAGGCCAGAGATGTAGCTCAGTGAGAAACCCCTAGTACCACAAAAGAAAAAGAAAGGTATAGACAAAACATTTGCAAATTATATATGCAACAAAACACCAGAATTTTCACTATTAAAAAAAACAAACCCTCAAGACTGAACAGTTAAAAAAACACAATTAGAAAAATGGGCAAATAAGAACAGCCATTTCATCCAGCAAGGTATACAGGAAGCAAGCAAGCATATAAAAAGATTTAACACCTCTGGTCATCAGGGAAATGCAAATTTAAAGTTCTGGCTGGGGATGTAGCTCTATGGGTAGTAGGGGCATCCTTTGATGGATAAGGCCCTAGGTTCAACTCCTAGCCCTAAAAAAAAAAATACATAAAACAAAAACCTCGGCCATTCTCTCAAAGGCCCATACTCTAATTTTCTCTGTACTTCTTTAACAAATCTTTCCAAGAGTCTCAAAAACAAACAGTGAGATTTTCACATTTAACAAAAGATAAAATATCTAAAAACCAAATTAACAACAGCACCAAATGTTGGTAAGAATGTAGAGAAATTGATCACTCATACACTACCGATAGTAGTGTAAAATATTTAAGACATTCCAGAGACAGTTTGGTAGAGTTTTCTATAACACTAAATCCACAATTACTGTATGACACAGAAATTGTACTTTTGGGCATTTATTCTATCTAGACAAATAAAACCTTTGGTAACACAAGACTACACAAATACTCATGTAACAAATTTATAATTGACAAATTAAAATCAAGTCAGGCATGGTGGCACATGGATCACAGGTTCTAAGTGCAGCCTGGCAACTTAGTGAGACACTGTCTCAAATAAAAAGGTGGGTGGTGTTTTCATTGGGAAGGCTGTGGGTTCCATCCCCAATGCTAACAGTTTTTTTAAAAAATTAAAGATACTTATTTGGTTTTGGTACTACTGGAGATTAAAGCCTTCCCAGTGAGCTACATCTCTACTATTCTATTTTTTTTTTTTTTATATGGTCTCACTAAGCTGCTCAGACTGGGCTCAAACTTGTGCTACTCCTGCCTCAGTCTCTTAATATGCCAGTTTTGGCTTCTTTTTTAAAATTTTTTATCAAAACATTATTTTTTAAAGAATTATATGGTTACAAAAGACCATATAGAAAGATCCCTTGTGCACTTTGTCCAGTTTCCCTCATTGGTAATATTTTGGTGAAACTACAGTATGTCACAGCATGATACTGTATTGGTATCTATTACAAGTCACTGGTCTTATAAAAACTTTCCCAGTTTGTTGGTACTATACTCATTTGAGTGTTATTAGTTAAAACTGTATCATTTTAATGAATTCCTAGGTAATCTACTTACAATAAGGAAAGGTTTCTTGTGGCCCATGGTTTCAGTCAACCATTATTGACCTTGTTGCTTTAGGAGACACATTAGGTCATGGCAGGAGCCCTTGTGGCAGGAGGTAGGCCTGCTCACCTCCTGGCAGGGCAGGAAGCCGTGGGGTGTAGGGTGGGCGAGTTTAGGGTTCCGATGTACCCATATTGCAAACACCAGTTGCTATTTTCGTCAAAAATACTATTTTTCGTCTCTAGAAAAAAGAACAAGCAATCTACTTAGGCTTGCTACCCAAAATATATGACGACACTGTCTTCAAAGAAAACTCTTCTCTCATTTCTGATCTCCCCTCAAGAGCAAGTAGTGTGTATCTTGCAAGGTGTGGTGACACACTTCTCTATTATCCCAGCCCTCAGAAGGCTGACGAAAGAGGATTGCCACTAATTTAAAGCCAGCCTGAACTACACAGCAAGACCCTGTCACAAAACAAAAACAAAAAAAGATTAGCAGATTTGTTTTGGTATTTTGGTGACAGAGCTTACTATGTAGTTTAGGCTGGCCTTGAATTTACAATGTAACCCAGGATGGCTGAGAACTCACTATGTAACCCAGGATGACCTGGGTTGCCACTGACCACAGCAATTCCAGTCTCAGTTGCCCAGGTGCTGAGATTACAGGCTCCAGATTTCTCTAGAATTTTATTCCCATCACTTGTTCAAATTCCTCCTCCCTCCACCAGCACTGGGGATTGAACCCAGGGCCTTTTGCACTGAACCCCATTGGCAACTTTTCTGTTTGTTTAAAATTTTGAGTCTTGCCAAACTGTCCTGACTGGGGTCTACCTTCAGTCTTCCTGCCTCTACCTCTTGGAGTGCTAGGATTACAAGAATGTGCCACCGTGCCCCACATTAGCATCAAATTCCTTTTCTTGGAACTCAAATTTAAAAGACTATTACATTAATCCTCAATTATTCATCTACTTGAAAGAACCTACTCCATAACTGACTTATCAATCTTACAACTTATCAACAAGGATGTTGACGTTAAGACATAATGTTGTCTTAACATCAACATCCTTGGTAGCTCCTTTAAACTCCACCTTTATGACTAATCTTCATAAAGTTTTATCATCTCTTTAGCTAATCACACAATTTATGCTTAATAACAGTGTGCTTTTTGTAAATCAACACTCAACAAACCCCCACTTCTATAACTCATCACAGCTGTGTGGATAGCACTGCTTGGGCAATCTCATACTGAAGACAGACAGTCAAATTTCTCTTTATCATTCTTTCCCTTCTACAAACCAAACAAGACTGACTGTAGTTCCTCTACCACATTTTGTACTTCATTATACACTGTAATCCTGAAAAAGAACGTAATTATTGCTAAAATCAACTCTGCTCTATCATGCTTTAAATTTGCAAAGCACAGATATAGTAATCCAAATATCCCTGATACTTGATCTGAGAGGTACAGGTTCCCTACTCTTACTTATCCCCCTTCAAAAAAAGCCAACTCCACTTTACAAGCTGAAACAGATGAATATGTGAACTAGCTTATCATCTCTTTTTTTTTTCTTTTGGTTTTCTGAGACAGAGTCTTGCTATTAAGTAAGTCCAGACCAGGCTTAGATTCACAACAATCCTACCTCAGCCTCTAAATGCTAGGATTACAGGTGTGAAGCACCACATGCCAAGCTGGTATGGTGGTTTTTTTTTTTTTAAACAATGAAATTCTCCAAATGAGTAGGCATGATTCCTTCACTAGTTAACCATACTACCTTTTGGAAGTTCCTTCACCTCTAAAATTTACTGTAGTATTCATTCCATCATTAACATTCTGTGATTCTAACATTCCAAGGAGGTCTGAAGATCTGAAGCAGGAAGATCTTATTTGAACCCAGTCTGGGTAACTTAGTGAGAACCTATCTCAAAGAAATAAAAAGGGCTGGAAATAGTACCTTGCCTAGAATGGACAAGACCTTGAGTTCGAGCCACAGTACACCAAGGAACAAGTAGAAGAAAAAAAAGGAGGTAAAGAGGAAAACATTAAAATAAACTAGCCCCAACTTAAAAACTGTGTATTGAGGATCCTGAGCATACTATCTGCCTGACTGCATTCCTTTATTCTTTTTTTTTTTAAATCATGCACCTACTATATGCAGGAACTCTTCTAGGTGCTTAGCACTTATCAGCAAAAAGACAAAGACCTCTGCCCTTGTGTAACTTACATTCTAGTGTCCATGGATTCACTGAGACTGGTTTGAGTGTGGAGCCCATCAGTAATTTGTTTTTGCAACTGTCTGTAATAAACCTGAACATACATATCTTATCCCAATTAGATGAGAATTGAAAGTATACAGAAAAACTTAAGTAGTTTTCTTCCTGAGCACCAGAAGCAACATACAGCTATAAAAATTCTTTCTTCGCTGGGGATTTAGCTCAGTGGCATAAGCGCCTGCCTAGCAAGTGTGTACTGGGGGTCATGAGTTCGATCCCCAGTACAAAAAAAAAAAATCTTTCTTCAAAGAATCAATATAAACTAAAGGAACCAACAAGAAATTTAAATGATCATGCCTGAATAATGAGGGCCTGCCTTATTTTAATACTCTAGTCCTCGTCACCTGTAAGATAAGCACTTCTACATAAACCTCAGATGTGGGAGCCAGGGCAGAATTTTGTGGTAGAGCACATGCTCAAGTATGGGCCCTAAATTCAATCCCCAGTGCCAAAAAATAAAACAAGCAGTAACAATTAAATGACAACTTACCAACTTCACCATCATTTATATTTAGAAAATGCTGTAAGTTTAAAACAAACAAACGCAGGGCTGTTAGTGTAGCTCATGGGCAGAGCATCTGTCTATATGCCAGGCCTAGAGTTTTTTCTCAAGTATCCCTCCCCAACACAGTCACAAAAACCTTTCAACTTGATAATATTTGCAATGCCCTGAAAAATACTATAGGGTCAAGCCAAACACGCTGGCACTCTCCTGTTCCAGCACTCAAAAGGCTGAGAGACAGGAAGATCCTAAGTTCAAAGCCAACCTAGACTATTATAGTAGGATTTCTATCTCCAAAAAAAAAAAGTTGAAGTATATCTATTTGGCTCACATATCCTTCAGAAAGCACTAGTTTAAGATGGTATCAACAGTACACTTTTAAATCTGTGAACAGAATATATAAACATGTCTGAACTGGACTCGGAATTTTTTTTTATTTTACTCAGCTCAGACTAGTCAACATCTTATAATGAGAATATGGAACATTTTTGTATCAAAATATGTAAATGTCAGAGACTAAAGTGAAATTGTTTAACAAACTACCAATTAAGAATTTGGGTGACCACTGTGTGTAGAAGGCATTCAATCTGTAAAATAACATAATCTGTTGCAATTGAATAGTAAAAAGGTCACATAGTCATATGCAGCTAATACTTCTTCAAAGTGCCTGGCACTATGTTAAGAGCTTTATTCTCAATGACCCATAAAATTCTCACAACTACCTCTGTAGTAGGGACTATTATTAATACTATTTTTAAAAGAAGCTGAAGCAGAAATAAGTTAAGTTGCCTAAGTCACACAAATAGTGACCTGTGGAACCAGGATTCCAACCCAACAGGCTTGGTACAAAACCACCTCTTTTTTCCCTGGCAAAGGACTACAAAAACTCTGCCATATCTCACAGAATGGGTTTTGGATATGTGCCCTTTACAAAAAAGACTGGTGTACACAGAATTAATGCTTTGCTTCCTACTCTCTATCCTACCCCTCTTGATGGTAGGTTAAAATTAACATTAAATTATCCCTCTCACAGGAAGGCAGTATTCCACCTTTTTGGTCTAAGACCTGTTTGTCTTTCCAACACTTCACTTTAGTCGTCATGACCACAGCAGACTACTCAGTCTCCCCCTAATTTAGACTAGGCTATCCCTCCTTAACCTTCATTCTAAGCATTTTCCACACTATTGTGATTGTCCTCACCAGAATGCTCAAGGATCTATTGTGTCCAACCATTTATCCCCAGCGCCAGCATTAGATGCTCAATAAATATTTGCTGACTGATCTAACCACCTGACCCATCCAGCCAGAGACAGCTAAAAGTGAAATACTGTATTAAAAGCAAAATTAGTGCTAGAAAGTGCTATCCCACAAGGTGAAGAGTAAGCTCTAAGTTTCACGAAAATATTGACAGTCTAAAAGAAACAAGTATACTCAGGGAATGGTTATGATTATCCTCCCCAACAACAAGCCAAGTAAAAGAAAAACTATTTAAAACAATCATTTATTCAATTTAATTTCATCCATAATTTGTTTTATGAGAATAAACTGATAATGTCATTAAGATTCAAACCAACGATTTCAGTAATGCTATAAACTGGTTGAAATCCTTTTTACTTTGACAATTCCCAGGGTTCAAAGAAGTCTGCAGGTCTAAAGTCTCATTATAAAATTAAGTTGCATTTAAAACGAATTTTACTGCCCTGCCCCAATGCTGGAGCTGTCCCTTAAAAAAAATCAAGGGGAAGAGAAAAAAGTGGGTTTTATAAGTACTTTAATACAGTTAGTGCTAGCGCCAGAGTCAAAAGGAACTTTTTTAGATTCTTCCCTTTTCGTTTCCTAGGCGAGAAAAATTTTAAATGTCAACAGTTACTGTGTTTCTTCCACACCAAATAATTCTAAAACGTGTCGCAAGTACATTAACAGGTTCTTAGGGATATGTCTCGCAAAATATTTTGCTGTAAATTCTAACGCCAAGTAAAATAAGGGAAAACCTGACTTCATTCCGTCGGGCTAAGGACAGACAGAAACTGATCATCTTCCTCAGATTACTGCTTCTGTTGATGTCTTGAAAAGCACAGTGAGCAAACACGCCCGTAGATTCCCACTCCAAGCACGAAGAGCCTCCGATTGTTATACACATCAATGGATTAGTCAACGCGGACAATTCGCTTTTCCCCTCTAACATGCTTATTATTCACACAAATCTTCAAGTTTACTCTGTTATGAGCAAACGGATTGTTCTCTTTGTCCTCAAATATAAACGCAGACCTTTCCACATACCTAGTAGTGCTTCAATCACAACCACTAAAATATGCCCCTTAGAAATATCACACATCTTAGTAACTAGGCAAATATGGAAAAAGCCAGTCAAGTAGCGTAGAGAAATAGGATTTGGGAATGCTACTAAATGCTGCATATTTTGTGCCCACAGCGGTCACTTAAGAGTGGAAGAGCAGAAAGTAAAAGGCCGAGTGAAAAGAAGAGGAAGACCCCGCCCCAGTATGCTCTATGCCCATTGAAACAGTAACTTGGATCTGTCGCTTGGAATCTGAATCACTGAAACAAAGGCGTAAATTACGGGAAGCAAGATGTCTGGAGGGGGAAAAAAAGGACTTGCAGCTACAGAGACAGTACATCACTCTCCCACAAGTCTTACCTATGGTGGAAATAAAAGTGGTATTGAAGGCATCATCCGAAAAACGAAAAAGGACGCAGGTCTTCCCTACTCCCGAGTCCCCGATCAGGAGCAGCTTGAAAAGCAGGTCGTACGTCTTCTTCGCCATTGGGAGGAGCGGCTCAGGCTCTCGCCGCCGGCGGCCCCAAGGGATCGGTCCCTCGCACTACGGCCAACTCCTCACCCGGGCGTTCTCGGGCCGGAGGACCGGGGAAGCGTGGGAAAAAGGAGGGTTCGAGAGGGTGCGGGCGACCTACAAATAGCCTTGTCGAGGAAGCCCAGACAGTGGCAGCCCCTGGTGCCTCCGAGGACGGCGACGGCGGATCCGCAGCCTCTCCCAGCCGCTCCGCCCGGTTCCGGGGAGTCGGTCGGGACAAAATGGCCTCCCCTCCCCCTCAGGGCTGCTCGGCCGGGACGCTCCCACGGGCGAGCAAGCAGGTTCTGCTGTCAAGAGAGAGCGGCGGGCGCGAGGACAGCCTCTACCGAGCAGAAACTCCGCGTCAGGACGCGGCGAGGGCAGCGAAGGAGAACCGCGAGGCGGCGAGCCCAGCTACATAGCCCCAGGAAGCCGAGCCACCCCGACCAAAGCCACCTTTTTCCCGTGCCCTCTCACGCCGGCGTGCGCGCTGCCTGAGACGCACGCAAGGACGTACGCCCGCCCTTCCCTCGCGCCCTCGCCCTGCGGTCCGCCTCTGCGCACGCGCACAGGGAGGCTGGAGGGGGAGGCATGCGTGGGCGGAGACAGGAGCGCAAGGCCCTAGTCTGAGGCCGGACCACGAGGGGCGAGGGGTGGTGCCGGAGAGGGCGAGGCCGCAGGCGCGCTCCCTGTGGCTGCCTGATAGGGTGCGCGATGCTGCGTGCACGCCCCGCGGGAGGTGCGGCCTAGTGACTGCGCAGGCGCAGTGCCCCAGCTCGTCCGGGGTTTTTCCCTCTCCTAATTTCTGGGGTCGCTCTGCAGGCTGTGAGGGAATTTCTGTGCTCCAGGTTTGTTGGGGATGTGACACTGAGGCTCTTGGCGCAGCGACGGCCGTAGGTGGTCGTGTGTTGGTATGTAAGTGTGGCTCGTAGATGCGAGAAAAGTAGCGCCCTGAAGCGTTTAATAATAACCTTTGTGTACAAACGAAAATCCTCGCAATTCCCTCCCTGGTGAATCAGCCGTGACTGGGGAAAACAGCGCCCCATCCGGGTTTCCTTAAGGAGGAAGAGCTGGCGTTTGAGAGAGCAGGAATTCGAAATGGAAAAACTGACCACGCTGCCCGGGTTGGGATGATGTAATCGGCCTTCCGGGGCGAGAAGGGACGAACCGACGAACACCTGGGTGCAAACGGACCTCCTGCACATGGAAGTTTAGCTGCTGTGCCTGCACAGAGAACCCCGGACCGTTGTGGTCCTCGGGGAGCCCGGAGAGCTGAGAGCACCTTACAGAGGAAGTAGGGCCTGCCTGTGGCCCAAGTCGATCACCTCATCGAAAATCTAGTGCAACCTGCCCAAACCCGTCCCAGCATCACTCCTACATTTTGTTTCTTTACGCACTTCCTTCTCCCAGTTACACCTCCCTTTCCTCTTCTTTCGTTCTGTGTCTGATATATCCATGCTCTTGACCTACCTTCTGTCCTCGGTGTGCTCCATTGCTCCTGCCCACCCAGGAAGTGATGGAGTAGTTGAGCAACAGAACCAAATCAATCTCTGAAAACCGTAGAACTAGAAAGCGAGGAACAGGGATTAAGAGAGTTGTGAATGCTGCATTTTTACACACACTCCATTACTGGAACGTGTATTTGATACGTAGTTAAAATGAATCTTTGAGGCAGTTCCGGTCATCATGTTTCAGTCTCATGTTGTTTAAAGACTGTTACATTCTTTCCTAAGCTTTCCAACAGTTTTCTTACTGAAGATGCTCTTTTTCTCTACCTCCCTCTTCAGTTGGATTCTCTGATTACTGTTCTTAGTCTTAGTACTTAAAACTTAACTACCCACTAATGATAAAATCACCAATTCTAAAATAGGATAGTTGTGCAAATCATAAAGCAAGCAATGGCCAATGCTTCATAGATTTGTCAATTCAGTCTCTTTTTTTTTTTTTTTTTCCTTTTGGTACTCAGGATCGAATTTATGACCTCGTGTTTGTGAGGCAGGTGCTTGTGCTGCTGAATTAAATCCCCAGCCCCTATCAGAATCTTAACCTTGAGCATCTCAAGAAAATCTTCAGTGTTTGCTTGATTGGTCCAGAACAAATTGAATTAGCCTAAGTACCAATGTTGTAAAGTATCTTGAAAGTAGTATGTATGTGTATGCAGAAAGTTTAATTTAGGGAGTCACTACTCTTGAAATTTGAAGAGTAAGGGCCTTGCTGGGGATTTAGCTCAGCGGCATAAGGCCTGCATTGAAGAATAAGGGCCAGCTAATTTTTTTTTTTTTTTTTGTCTATTTAGGAAGAGTGGGGGAATATATATATATATATATATATATATATATTAATTTCTTTCTGTGTGATGTTTCCAACCATGTTATCAATTGGAAACTTCATCCATAGACCCATGAGATTTCATCCATGAGACTTTAGGAATTTCCATTTTCTTTTAAGAGTAGGAAAATTTATTGGGGAGAAGCAACGGAGAATAGAAATAGCTCTAAGAGACAGGAGGGGTCCCAAATGGGTTGGACCCCAAACTTCAGTAATGAATTACACTAATTAACAAGTTTTGTTATTGGGTCAGCATCATAGAGTTTTGGAAGTGAATGTTTGAAATTGTAACTGAGCCCCTGTACATAGTTCACAGATGAAAAGTTTGAGGCTCAAGAGAGACCAGGACAGCCTGGGATTTAGCTCAGTGGAATAAGCTCCTACCTTGCAAGTGTGCAGTCATGAGTTCAATCCCAGGTACCAAAAAAAAAAAAAGACCAGGACTTGCTGGAGGTTAGTGGCAAGCCGGGGCTATATGGGAATGGGAAAAGGGGAAATCGCCACATAATGTGGCGCTGCATGATGGTAGGATTTGGGTGTGTCAGCAAATACTGAATGTTCAATTCTTTTAAAGTCAACCGGAATGGGACCTAGCACAGTAATAGGTGCCACTGACTCCAGTAGAAGTGGTCAAGGCAAGGAAGACCTCTGACCTCTGACTAGAAAGAAGAATAAAGTGAGGCTCTACAGAGACCTAAAGATAAACCAAGAAGTATGAAATAATATTTGATGAAAATGGAAACAATAAAAGCCCAGACCACACCTCTAGTCCTGCCATTCAAGAGGCTGAATCAGGAGGATTGTGAGTTTGAGGCCAGCCTGGGCTACATAGTGAGTTCAAGGCTGATCTGGATTGCATAGTAAGAACTTGTCTCAAAAAACAACAATGAAAAAGTGAAAGAAATTTCACTCTTCTTGGCAGGTCAGAGTTGTGGGTCAGTAATAGAGTGTGTGCTTGGCATGACCAAGGCTCTAGATTCCATTTACAGCACTGCAAAAAAATGGAAGGTGGGCACAGTAACATTTCTGTAATCTCAGCACTCAGGAGGCTGAGGCAAACAGATCACCTCAACTTTGAGCCCATCGTGGGATACCTAGTGAGTTCAAGGCCTGTCCTAATAGCAAGAGACTATCTAAAAAAAAAAAAAAGAATTTTTAAAAAAAGGATAAAAGACAATTCCAGTCTGGTACTCAATTATGGTTTATGCCTTTTACAGAAGTGCTGTGTAATCACTCCACTGGGAATATTTGTAAAACTAAAAATAGGTTTATCTACAAATTTATATTATTAAGGTATCATGTCTGTAATTTCCTAGAAAAAGCACAGCTGAACAGCTCATGGTGCTAACCTTCAGCTTAAACTTTTATGACCTGTCTTTATGACTTACAAAAAATTTCTGCCTCAAAAGATAGTGGCAAAAAAAATTATACTGATTTAGAATCCGTTTCACCATTGTTCCCAAGTATTATTGCTTAGTCGCTGTACCAGATTTCTTGCTGTTTTCTCTTCCACCACTCCACACCCACTATGCTCTGTGTTCTTCATAAAACCTTCCTCAAAGGAGAAGCCCTGCTGTGCCATACACCCGCTAGCTGTAAAACTTACCCTCTAGTCTCTGGGACTTGGCCTGTTTACGATTGCCTATTTCCTGGGTGACCACAACCTTCCTGCAGGGACTTTATGAGGAAGTTAGACTGTCTTTAGCTAAATGCCAACTGACTCGGCTACTGCTATTCCCATCTTCAAAATCTACCAAAATTCTGCTCTCTGTGTATATCTTTTGTTTGTTTGTTTTGTTTTTGTGACAGTCCTCTTGCCTAAACCTCCTGAGTACTGGGATTATAGGTGTGTGCTACTGTTTCCAGTTTCTGCCAGTATATCTTGATGATTTAGCCCCTAACCTTCTTGGAAAAGCCATCCCTAGATTATGTGTGTTCTAATCCAAGCCTGGGATGCCTCCACCCTGAAATGCTGGCCTCCTCAGTTGACATCTGAAGGCTCCTAGCCAACCTTTGTTACCCTGGCTTCCACACACTTCTCCAAACAAGCTCAGCTTTCTTTCAAAGTTACTATGTGTCCTTTTTATTTCAAGTTTCTTTGAATGTAGTTCTCTCCCTGTGAAATCCACCCTTTCTTCAGGCCATCTGCCCTCCTTTCAGCCTTCAACTTCAGTACCCTCAAGTGGCTGGCTTTCCCTGCACTCTAGCTGCAAGTAACCTATTTCTGCTCTGAACTCCCTTAGTACTTCTTAAAATTAGTCATATTTCTCCCTTTTCACTTCCCAAGTAATACATATTTCCTTTAGAGATGCAGAAACTGCAGATAAGAAAAAAATTATTAGTTATCTGGGATGTCCTAGAGATTGAACCCACACCCTTCACACTAAGCCACATCCCCAGGCCATTTTTTGCCCAGGCTGATCTCAGATTTGTAATCCTCCTACCTCAGTCACCCAGAGTGCTGGAATTACAGGTGTGCATGACCACCTGGATCTAAAATGTTTTATTATTGTTTAATTTTATTGGTATATTTTAGATATACATAATGATAACATTCATCATATGGACTTTATTCCTGTATAAAATTTTTATTATTAAAAATTGTACCTGTAGAGATTAATATTTTGATAAACAGCCATGTGGATAATTTTCTTCTCATACTCTTTTTTTTTTTTTTTTTTGCAATTGCTCCTAAACTTGGGTTATGACCAGAATTTTAGGTTTAATATGACTAAAGTCGTGAGTTATGACCCAAATGCTGACTGCTTGTGTGAATGTAAACAAAGACTTGACATGCCAGAAAAGCTTAGGCAAGGCTGTGGAAGCAAAAGTCTGAGCCCAGATGCTTGTGTTTGTGGACATGATTTCGGGCAATGCTTTACATAATCACTACAATTATTGCTATCAAAATGGCTCCCAAAAAAGTTAGAAAAGAAGCTAAGGAAGGAAGCAAAGAGAAAGAGAACAATCCCAATGGAAAAGAACAGCCTTAAAGAAAAGACTGAAACAGACAATCTTTGACCAGTTTTTAGTTCTGAAAAGGTGGGGACCTTATGAGCCATGAGCAGTTCCTAGTGGGCTACAGACTCTCCCAAGGAGAGACAGGGCAGCAGAGAGCTGGATTCCTGAAGTTCTTATGGAAGGGAACTCTCAATAACCACCTTCCATTTCATCCCCGCTTCCTGCAAGCCGAAAAAATGTCAACTTGACTGGTGAGTACAGTATAAATTGATGTTTCTGGTAAACTTGGCATGTTTTATAACTTTTAAGTGAATATGCTAGCAAGATTATTGATATTTCTAGTAAATTACACACTATACAATGCTTTTTATTACTAAAAGGTTAGTTAAAGGGTGCTTTGGGAGGTTTGGAATGCGTTATGAGTATTTCCATTACCTCTTTTTTTTTTTTTTTATCGGTACCAGGGTTGAACTCAAGACCACATGCTTGCAAGGCAGATGCTTATGCTGCTGAGCTAAATCCCCAGCCCTCCATTACCTCTAATGGGAAAAATAGTCTTGTCTTACAGGCAATTTGAGTTACAACCAGCCATTGCAAACAAATTGAGTCCTTAAGTCAAGAGTCCACTGTAGTAAGAACTTAATTTTCATAGTGACTGCACTATATGAAATACATTTACATTAACTATCTTACTGAATTTTTGAAATAATCATGTGGGGTTCTGTGCCCTTTGACACATGAGGAAAATAGGTTTAGTGAGGTTCAATGAATCATCCTCTGTCATAGAGCCAGTCACTGGCCAAACTGGTTCTTGAAGCTACATTATCTGACTTCAACTTTAGTTCATTTCATTATATCACAGTTGCTCTATTAGTCTTAACTGTATTTCATGTTTATAAAAACAAACTCAACAATGTATTTATTTGCAATTTTAGGCTTCTCATAAAACTGATAATATGTCGAATAGGAACCTGAAACAGTGTAGGGGCTACATTACAAACATTATCTATATTATAAGTAGATATAGCCTGACATGGTGGCACATGCCCAAAAAGACTCTGCATTCATCCACAGTACTACAAAAAATAAATAAATAGGCTTGGGACGTAGCTCAGTGTTAAAGCTCTTGGTACAATTCAGTTCAATCCTGGAAGAAAAAAAAAAAAAAAGGCATGAACCTCTTGTGGACCAGGCAACAAGTGCTGTATTATAGAGTTACACTCCCAGCTCATAACCGCTTTTTTAATGTCTAAAGGAAAACAAAATAATCATCTAAGGCAAAGGATGATTGTCTGTATACAATAATAACCAAATGTTCAGCTGTTCATTAAAGTAGCACCTACACCATTCATACCACATTGAAAACAGAGCACCAAGAAACACATAAACACTCTCTTTCAACCTGAAGCTTTAAACCCCAGAGTGGGTCAACATAGAACAGGCCCATGCAGTGCAATTCTGCAGTCTGGGAATCCTACCCTGTTTGCAATGGCATAAATTTCTTTTATGCCTACTCGCTATGTAGCATAGCAATACTTAGGCAGATTTTTAAATGCAACAGATTAGTTTAATCACATTTATTTCATCACAGACAACTAAACTTTATGTAATTGTCTGTTCTTGAAGCTTTGGTGTTCAACTCTCAGCTGACAGCTGTCAGCCTTTCCCCTGTCCTATCTAGTCCCAGCTCTTTAGACAAAGCACCCAGTTAAGTGCACACTGCCCCACCTCTTTCTTGGAACCAAAAAGAGAAGGTGGATATGCAGGATATCAAAATCTCTCACACTATATGCCAACTGAGTTAGGCGCTGCCAAGATAATATCTGAGAATGGCAATGTCTGTTGTCCTAAAAACCCCCAAGGGGGAGCCAGGCCCTTGATTGTGCTTTTGCTTGCAATGATTCATAACCTGTTGCCTGACGCTGGATGTTAGTGAACAACATGCCCAGTGTCCTAGACTCCCAAATGGGGGTGCTGTTTCTTAGCCTTGCCCATATCAGTGGCATACCCCCTACCCATAGTCACACTCATTCCCTTCTCTGTTGTATCCTGTCAGTTCTTTATGCAGCATCAAACCCCTTTTCTTTGGCTAGAAAACTCTGCCCTAAGCTTTCAGTGTACTGGACCCTCCTGCCTTGATACTCACTTCTTCAGCACCACCACCTAATACCACCCCACATCTAGGCTGTAGGAGTCACCAGCCCACACAGGGGAGTTGGTATGTGTTTAGCTCCTCATATGGACTCGATGGTTCAAAGTTTAATATCTTTAACTGGAACCTTTGATCTCCAGTGTACAATCACCATCTGCTCACTTCCACATTCAATTCTGTGACTTCCAGGAAGATGGTAGAATGGTGAACAGCAGAGAAACAGCCTCTCTGAGTGTTGTTTAAATGTGGGAATATAGCAATGTGATGAAGAGGAGAGAAGTGGGCTCCACAACTCAGCAAGGACTTGCAGTGAGAATTAAATCACAATAGAGCAAAGAGAGAGACCTCAACAAAGAAGGAGGAGATGGCAAGTGGCACTTTCTCCCTGAGCTCTGACTCACTGCCTGGAAGGGGCAGCTCAGACTTGTGGACAAACAGTGACTACTGGCCACCCAGGGGCTCCCACAGAGAAATACACTCGTGGAAAGGAGCAGTGGACATGGCAGACTGCTGTGGCTGGTGAGTTACTCAGGTTCAGACTGAACTCCCTCCCTCAGAAGAGGGCAGTTGGCCAGTAGCCATCTTGGAGAGCAGTCAGCTGAATTCAGAACTCTGAGCACCTGTGGCCTGTCTCCATTGAGCGGCCCCAGTGTCACTCAACAGAACCAAATTCAACCCAGCAAGAGGTATATGCAGTGTTGCAGGCTGAACAAATCAGGTTCCAGCCTCAAAGCCAGAAACCAGCCTGAACTTCAGTGAAACTAAAGGTGCAGTCTTGCTGGGACTACCCACTACCCCACCATAAATCTACAGCTGGCTTGGTACGATCAGTCAGCACAGGTATGGGCTCTGTCTCCCCACTCCACCAGTGACAGTGAGGCATGTCCTGAAGTAGACATTTTTTTTCTGAAGTCTGTTTTTGTTTCCTTTTTTCCTTTTTGCTTCCTTGTTTTTATATGAGTGTGAACATTGTTTCTAGGAGTTTTTCATTATTGTTCTGTTCTGTTCTTGTTTTTATTTCTTCCTTCTCTCTTTCCCTCCTGTCTTCTTTACCACTATCCCAATGTTCACATAATCTTACTTTGACCTCCAGCCTTGCTTCTAATCTCTTCCTCTTCTGTTTCTCTATTTCATCCTAATATCTTTAAAATTTTCTACCCTGATGGTAAAATCACCTTACTAAAGGCATCTTTACTATTTACAATTTTCTGGTTCATTTTAGATTTTGTTATATAACCACAAATCTAGTTCATATAGTTAAAGGTGGCAAATTAATAGCTACCATAGTTTGTCATTTTCTAGTCTGAGTTTGATGCTATTGTAATTGCTGATTGTACTGCTTTAGACAAGGTGACACAACTGTTGTAATCAGTTGTTCTTCCTGGTATTCCAAGACTGAGACTGCCTAAGGGTCATAAACAATTCTATAGATCAGTGGAAAAAAACAGAGACTAGGCCAAATAGGCAGCAAATTCTCATCCCCAATAAACTGAAGAGGTATGAACTTGCAACAGACTCAAAAATACGAAAGCCAGCTACACCTGAAAGACATTTCTAAGGAGTCATTTCTGAAAGGGTCTCAATACCAGCAATACAGCTACCTCTCATAAACAGTTTACAAGCATCAGTCCAGGAAATGAACTAAAAAAATTAGAAAATGAGAAAATAAGTAAGATGTAACCTCAGACTTCCGGCTCACCAAATGCAAATTCAGAGAGCAATGATGTGGAACAATTCTAAAGTCACCCACCTGAACTCTCTGAAGTAGTAAGAGCATAATAATAAAGTAACAAAGCAGCATAAGGCTCTAGAAAAAAAAAATCAAATTAGAAATAATTTCTCAGATGACTACAGAAAGGATGATCATAACGAAAGATATGCTTAGTGATTCTAGAGCAGAAACATTAAAAAAAATTACAGAAGCTCAGGAAAATGATGGAAACCATGAATCATAGGGGAAAAACATGGAATCTGTGAAACAGATTCAAATGGATATCCAGGAGTTTAAACATTCCTGAAAATATACAGAGAAGAATGAACCAATGTGAGGACAGAAAATCAGATCTAGAAGACAGGATTTTGGTCATCAATCATGAGAAGAAAGATTTCTTTAAAATATCAAGGGTCCGACGGGTATGGTGGCTCACGCCTGTAATTCCAGCACTGGGGAGGCTAAGGCAGGAGAATTGTTGCGAGTTCGAGACCAGCCTGGGCTACAAAGTGAGCTCAAGGCCAGCCTGAACTGCATAGCGAGACCCTGTCTCAAAAAGACAAAAAAAAAAAAAAAAAAAGAGGTCCACCAAAAAATCAACCCAATAGCTGCTAGGAGACACAAAGAATAGCATAATTACTGATCAAAGTCAATTGAAAAGCAGGAGATAGTGCAAACAACATAAATAAAACACCTGTTCACAGAAGTAATAGCAGAAAACTTCCCAAGAATGGAAAAAGAATTTGAGATACAGATAAGTAATGCATATAGGACTTCAATTAACCATGATTTTTTTTTTAAAAAAAGTTTATACCAAGACATATAATAATCGAGATTCCAGGGCTGATTTAGCTCACCTGCCTGGCAAGTGTGCAGTCATGAGTTCAATCCCTGATACAAAAAAAAAAAAAGATTCCAGAAATTCATAAAAGAATGGAATATTAAAAGATGTGAGAGAAAAGAAACAAATCACCTATAAAGAAAACCTGTCAGAATCAGGGAAGACTTCTCAACACAAACCTTCAAGTCAAAGAGAGCTTGCAGTGAAATATTTCAACCCCTGAAAGAAAACAATCTCCAAGCCACATTGATATGCCCCACAAAACTATCTTCCAAAATTGTTGGAGAAATAAGATAACTTCCATGTCAAATAACACTTGAAAAAACTCATGGCCACCAAACCTGCACTCTAAAATGTTCTGAAGGACATGCTAGAAAGAGATAATGAAGACCACAACTCCATGAACTCCAACAAAATTGATCTACCAGGCAAAGCAAATAGTTAAACAGGGGAGCAAAAAGGAACCAATCAGAGGAAAATAACATAACAAGGATAAGTCCATGCATATCAGTTACAACCATCAATGTCAGTGGTCTCAATTCATCAATCAAAAGAAACAGACTGGCAGGATGGCTCAAGAAGCAAGATCCAACAATATGCTGCAAAAAAGAAACACATTTAATCTAAAAAGAAATTCATAGATTGAAAGTCAAAGGATGGAAAACATTATTCCAGGAGATGAGGACCCGGATTAGAGCAGGAATAAGCTAGTCTATTTGCATTCAGAGTGAATTTCAAGCCAAGATGATTAAGAGAGACAAAAAAGGGCACTTCTTTTAAAGAGAACAATCCAAGAGAAAGAGGCAATATTAATAAATATATGTACACCAAATACCAGCGCACAACTATATAAAACAAATATTAATAGACGTGAGATGGAATGAATTGGTAGTCCCACCTCCTTGGAAGGCTGAGGCAGGAAGATTGCTTGAGCCTAGGAATTTGGTTTTTTGTGGGGTTTTTTTTGAGCTGGGGATCAAACTCATGATCTAGCGCTTGCAAGGTAGGTGCTTATGCCACTGAGCTAGATCCCCAGTGAGCCTAGGAATTTGATTACAGCCTGGGCAATATAACACCCTAGTTCAAAAAAAAAAAAAGTAGGAGGAAAAAGAGAGGAAGGAAACAAGCTAAAGACTTAAACCTAGAGTCTTACAACACAAATAAGCAGGCAGAGGGGCAAGGAGTGTACTGGAGAGGGTATGCCAGAAGCACCTGCATCCAGGGTCAGCCGAGATCCCCAAACCAGTGCCATCGTCTTGGTGCTACAAGCTGCAGTCTGTCTTGTTGTGGTGGGGACAGTGATGGCCTCACTGTTGACCTCGTAGAGCAGATTTTTGTCTTACTTCTGCCTGCTAATTCCTGAGCCTGATTCTTCAGTCTTCTCAGTGATCTAAGAGCTTCCCCATAGCCTTTCGGTAAGTGTAAGTAATGCTGGCCATCAGTAGATGAATGGATAAAGTAATGTGGGATTTTTCTTTTTTTTTTTTTTTTTTGAGACAGGGTCTCCCTATGTATGTAGTTCAGGCTGGCTTTGAGCTCACTATATAGCCCAGGCTGGCCTCAAACTCCCAGTGATTCTCCTACCTCAGTCTCCTGAGTGCTAAGATTACAGGCATGGGCTACTATGCCAATCGTAATGTGGGATTTATATGCAATAGAGTACTACCCTGCTACAAAGAAGAATACACCTGAGTCATTTGTAGGAAAGTGGATGCATGTTGAGAACATAATGTTGTGAAATAAATCAAACACACAAGCTTAAGTATCACGAGTTCCCTTTTTTAAGAAACCCAATGTAGAAATGAATTTAAAAATAAAAATAGGCAATAGGAAACAGGGAGATAGATCTTTCACAAACGGGAAAGGGATCAAAAGGTGCAGGGCAGGATGTAAAAAGAATTAAGACATTTTATGTACATGAACTGACTCCCTATGAGGAATGTAGTACTGAGTACTAATGAAAACAAAAAAATACAGGGGTCAGCTTAAGTTTTACTTCTAACCAGTCAAGTCATTCCTGATGTAGCCAGGACTCCACTGCACTGCGTATGGTAGCACTCCAGGATGACACCAGGTCCACTTGATGCTCCCTCCAGATTAGCTGTGTCTTGCTCGTCTTCTGCTGACCTTGCCACATGGCGCCGCTGCTCCTCTTTTTTTTTTTTTTTTTTTTTTGGTACTGGGGATTGAACTCACGACCTTGAGCTTGCCAGGCAGGCACTTAAGCCGCTGAGCTAAATCCCCAGCCCCACGCACCTCTTTTCAAACCTGGCTCCTGCCTACCGGTCTCTTTCCAAGTCTGCTCTGACTTCCCTGTCTCCCTCTGACCCTGTCCCTGGCTCAGACATCTGTGCCTCCACAGAGGTCTTAACAGTGGGTTCACTGCTGGAAGGAAGGCAATTGCTCAGGGTCAGCAGGAAAGGAGGACATAGGGAGAGAGATCGGAGGGTGCCAGAGACTCTGCCTTTTCTTCGTCTTAATTTTTTTTTTTTTTTTTTTTTTTAAGCAAAGTCTCCCTGCGTTGTCCAGGCCTAGTATGTAGTTCAGGCTGGCCTTGAACTCAAAGCAGTCCTGCCTCAGCCTCCCAAGTACTAAGATTATAGATGTGGGCCACCACACCCAGTTGACTCTTGCTATTTTTATGTCCTACTTAATAATGAGGTTTTACTGATTGAGTTTCTGCATTATGCTGGCTCCTTAGAGGCAAGACCTCACAATAGTACTTTGAGGTAGGGACTATCTAATCCCTGTTTTCAAATGAACAGATGAGTTTAAAGGAGCTCACATAGGGCCGGGGATTTAGCTCAGCAGCACAAGTGCCTGCCTGCCAAGCGCAAGGTCATGAGTTCAATCCACTCAATTCCCAGAACCAAAAAAATAAAAAAGAAGCTCACATGGATCAAATGAAGTGACACCTGCCACTTCCTTCAAAATAATTGGGGGAAGGAAAATACATGAATATAGAGGAAACAAGCTTGACCAGGAGTTGATAATTATTCAAGCCATATAATGAGTATGTGGAGGTTCGTTATAGTGATGTGTATAATTTGTACATATTTGATTCTTTCCTTTTTTTTTTTTGTGGTACCAGGGATAGAACTCACAACCTCACGCTTGCCAGGCAGGTGCTTATGCCACTGAACTAAATCTCAGCTTTTGATTCTTTCCATGATTAAGTTTTAAACATGATCAAACCCATATAAATAATAAGTGGGAAAGTTAGGTTTTGATCCCAGGCTTTTCTTAACTTCAAGGCCTGTTCTCTTAACTACGTGAGATTCGTGGCAGTGTCTGAGAAGACCTAAGCAGAAAAGATAAATGATTTTCAAAGAATTCAAAGGTGATTTAGACTCCTCTTGGCTGATTTCCACTCTTGCTTTCCAGGTCCATCATGGGAAGGATCAACATACTATAGCCAGACATAACACCCTTCACCTGGAGCTTGTTTTAAAGACCCTGCCCTCCCTTTCTCTGCATTTCCAAGGAGGTGCAGAAGTAGCCATGAGAGAGAGGTTGGCAGCTGAAGTTTTCTAAACACACCCAGCCACAGCTATCCTTAGTTGTCACCTGACCCACCAGACCATGAGTCAGCACCGCACCCCTCCCTCACCTCCCCTGCAAGCCAGATAGGACTTGCCCTTTCCTGGCTGTGCTGAACCAGTTGAGCCAGCCCAGCCCAACTGTCCCAGCATCCTCTTTGGTGGCAGCTTCTCACTGTTTGATTCTCTCTCAACTGGGGCTCCCACTCTTGTGCTACCTTTGTCATCCAGAGCAATGACCTCATCCTAAACTTTTCCTCTAGAGACAGTTAAAAGCCACTGACAGCTGAGCATTGTGGTGCACACCTGTATTCCCACACTCTGCAGGCTAAGGAAGGAGGATCACTGCAAGTTCAAGGCCCACCTGTGTTATAGAATGAGTTCAAGGCCAGCCTGAACTACATAGTGAGACCCTGCCTAAAACAAACAAACAAACAAAGCCACCACCAAGTCCTTGGTGACGCAAAGATCTGGAATCTGTCCCTGGATAGAAAGGATGAGTCGGGCACCGGCATCTCCTACCATTTGCCAAAGTCTTCTCTGCGTGCCTTTTGGATTTGCTTTAGGAAAAAACAAACAGTATTAAATGTAAAGGCATCCTTTCTCCATAAATCAGGATTCCACTTCTTGGCCCAATTCCAAAGGAGACCCGGCTGGCCAATATGGCAACCAAATGCCAAGTCTGGGCTTCTGTGGAGAACCTCTCTTTGGTCTGTCTCCTTTTTCTTGGTCTCAACAAGAGGCTATGTAGTCACTGGCATATTCTCCACATGTCAGAGGGGACTGAGCCTGGCAGGGTGACTGCAGGACACAAACACTGTGCCATGGCCTTCTTCCTGACATGGCTCCTTCCTTGTGCCTCCAGGCCACACCAGTCTAAATTCTGGCTCTGCACTCAGGCTTTTGTGACCTTGGGCAGATAACAGTGTTTATCGTCTATAAAATACAAATATAACTGTGGGTTTGTCGTGAGGGTCAAAGTATCACCGTAAAGCACTGCGTGGGTGCACAGTAAGCACCAGCATCCTGCCCTTGCCTTGGGATCCCACTGTTCAGGCTCCACCCTGCTCCTACCTCTTGATTCGGGGCAAGCACACCCTGCTTCTCACTAACTCCCACATGCTCAGCTGCCTTCCAGTCATCTGCAGGCTTCATCCAGATGCCAGCCCCACAATTCTGCACTCTCCATCTGAGCCTGTCCCCTTGGCTACGGCCACATGGCCACACAGTCACACCTGATTATGTGTGTCTACTCTTACTAATTCATTACCTTTCTTTTCCTGTTCTTTACCCCAGAACCCCTGGATGTAAGTGCTACAGGGGACCTTTACCATCAGCACCTCTGTCTAAATACCCCCCACTTTGATACTTTTGCACCCAAATAAGGATTTGCATAAGTCTTCTAATTTTTCTTTTTTTTCTCTCTTATTATTTTATTGGTATATTTTAGACAAACATAACAATCACATTCATCATAGGGAGTTTGTATCTGTGTATGATACACCTTGCTTCTTTTTTTCCCATCCTCTCGTCCCTTTCATCCCTTTGCCCCATTTATTTACAAAGCTTTGTTTCCATTTTTTTCTATTCTTTTTTTTCTTTCTTTCTTGTCTCTCCCTTCCTTTCCTCCTCCCCCTTCCTTGTTCCCTTTCTCATTTGAACATTTTCTTCCCATTTCCCTACATTTGTTATACATTTTGAGGACCTGGGCTTTTTAATTTTTATTTTATTTTTTCCTGGGTTTTTTTTTTTTTTTTAGTAGTTGGTATTCTTTTAAATTACTTTGTCAATTTCATTGACTGATACTGGATTATTCAGAATTTTTATATATTCTTGGTTCAGCTCTGATAGTTCATATGTATCTAGGAAACTATGCATTTCCTCTAATCTTCAGTTTTATTAGAGTACAGGTTGTCAAAGTAGTTACCATTGATCTCTTGATTTTGGCAAAATATGTTGTGATTTTACCCTCTTCATTTCTAATTGCATTCATCTGGATCTTTCTTTCCTTATTTTGCTAAGGTTAGTCCCCCAGTTTTTCAGTCCCCCTGAAAGTGCAGAAGTCACAATCTAGCACATCAGACCAGGCATGCTTGACTCCTTTAGAAGAAGGAAACTGTGTTACTCAGTGTGCGCATATCCCAGGGTTGTTACTTAAGTATATACTAGGACTTCATTAACTCTTTCAAATCTGTGGCCAGCTAAAAGCCTGGAACATTTTTCTTGGGCTGTAGTAGTCTCCTGCATTTCATATGTCATAGCTGACTCTGTAAGATCTAACTTTAGTATGTCATCTGTTTATCCCTAGTTTATCATCATGGTTTTTTTTTTTTTTTCTGTACCGGGGACCGAACCCACAACCTTGTGCTTGCCAGGCAGCTCATCATAGTTTTTTAAGAAATAAATTGCAGGAGAAAAAGAGACAACTTATAGAATAAAAGAGACTTAAATGACATACCAACCAATTGAAATGTGTAGACCAGGGGTGGGAATTGAGCTCAGTGACCTAAGCACCTGCCTGGCAGGCCTGAAGTTGTGAGCTCAATAGCCCGGTGCCACCACCGAAAAAAACAAAGAACTGTGTAGACCTTGTTCGGATACTCATTAAAACAAACAAACCGTTAAAGAAATACTTTTTTGTTTTTTTGTTTGTCTTGAGGCAGTCTCACCAGGCTGGCTTCAAACACCGGTCCTCTTATCTTCTCAAACGCTGGAAATACAGGCATGTACCACTTGCCATGCAAACAAACAAACAAGCCACAAAAAACCTTACTAGTTATGAGACAGTTGGAACTTTGAACAATAAATATTTGATTATAGTAAAGAATTACCAAGTTTCTTTTATAGGTATGGAATTCTTATACTAAATTCTTTGTGTTAGAATTTTGTTGTTTGAAAATACAGTGTTTGGGGTTTGCTTCAAAATAAAATGAAGGTGGGCTGGGGATTTGGCTCAGTTGCATAAGCACCTGCCTGGCAAGTGCGAGGTTGTGAGTTCAATCTCTGGTACCTAAAATAAAATAAAATGAAGGTGGGTGCATTAATGGGCAAAATAAGACTATGAGTTGAAAACTGTTCAAGCTAGGTGATTGGTGCATCTCTAAGTTCTACTGTTGTGAATATTTAAAATTATTCAAAATGAAAATTGGAAAAAAGTAGTTTTGGATCTTACTTCTGTCATCCAAAAGGTTACATGTTTTTGGCCCTGTACCCTCTGTCAATCTCGTGAAGATGATTTCCCTATCCATATTTAAGTAGTTGATAAACAGGTAAACCAGGTCAGGGCCAAGAGCACAGCTCTGTGGCCTACCAGCACCCCACTACATTGATCTACTAGTCCTGCTTTTTTTGTAAACAGCTAGTCAGTTAACTGCAACTCCATCTAACTCAATATCCAACTCAATATCCAACTCTGGTTGATGAGGATATCATCAAATTTGTCTCAGAGTTGAAATACAAAATTTCAAGCTTTTACTTGGTATCACTTTTACAATCTTTCTTTCTTCCTTTCTCTCCCCACCTTCTCCCTCTTCCTCCCTTCCTCCACCCACCTTCCCCCTTTCCTTCCTGTACTGGGCCCTCTAACTGAGACATTGAGCTTTTTATTTATTTATTTATTTATTTATTTATTTTTATTTGTTTATTTTTGAGATAGGCTTTCACTAAGAAGCTAAATTGCCTAGGCTGGCCTTGACCTTATATTCCTGCCCCAGCCTCTCAGGATGACAGGTGTGTACACTTGTAATTTTTATTTTATTTTAAAATTTATTTTTTTATTTTATTTTTACATGTATTAATTATTTTTTGGCAGTCCTGGGGACCTAACCCAGGGGCTCACACGTGCCAGGAGAGGCCTCTACCACTGAGTTACACCCCTGGCCATTTTTATTTTCTTTTAACTCAGGATCTAACAGAATTGCCCAGACTGACCTCCAACTTGCAGATCTAGCTCTTGGAGGCTGCGGCAAGAAGATCAGTTTAAGGTCAGCCTACATATGTCCTAAGTGAGTTGGTTCCAAGTATACTCACCTTTCTTTTCCAGAACACTCCAGGCTTTTGTTTGTTTTTGTTGTACTGGATTGAATCCGAGTGTTTGCTCTGAGCTACAGCCTCAAGGGTTTTTATTTTGGTTTGGTTTGGTTTTTTTAGCAATCCTCCTGCCTCAGCCTCCCAGAATACTGGAATTACAAGCTTGGGCCACTACACCAAGTTAAGTAACTCATTTTGACATTTACAGCATCTATTCTTAAATAGATACAATTTGTTTCTTACCCTAAGGTCTAGCCCATGAGGGTCTCACATTCCCTTAGCCATGGACAACTCAGGCCAGGAGAAATTTTTTAATTTTTATTTTTATTGGTATATGTTTGCAGTACACAATGGTTACATTTATCATTTATGGGGAGTTGGTACATGTATATATATACCACACTTTGGGCATGACAGTGCATGTCTATAACCCCATCATTCAAGAAGCTGAGGCAGGGGGATCAATGTGAGCTCAAGGACAGCCTGGGTTGTAGAGAGATCTCAGGGCCAGCCTGGACTACATTCCGAGACCCTGCCTCAAAAACCTAACAATCTTAATTCTTTTTAGGTCTCTTCTGTCTCCCTAGGCCAAGAGAATTAAAGTCTAATCTCAGATTAGACAGAGAAAAACTTGTTTTTTTTTCCTGCTACACTGGAAGAATACAATCCTATGGGCAGTGGAGGCCATCTGGTAACGTAGCCAACACATAGCGGGAAAGAAAGGGATCTTCATCTTTCAACATTTGAGCCTCTCGGTTTAGCTCCGGCTAAAGCCAACAACCCCTTAATTCTCAGCTCTGTGAGCCAAAACATTCTATTCTCTGCTTAAACCACTTTAAGCTAGATTTCTATCACTTGAGAAAGAAGTCCTGACCAACAGTGGTCCTCTACAGAGTCCTGGGATTACAGATATGTGCCACCACTCCCAGCAAAAGTATTTTGAATTTTTGTTAATTTTTTTGTTTGTTTTTTTTTGCAATGCTGGTGTTTCTGTGCAGCATTTTAACAATACCTTTATTGAGATATAATGACTACGCCATAAAAGTCATCCTTTGGTAAGGATACAACCAGGCAAAGTGCTGCACCCCTGTAATCCCAGAACATGTGAGTCTAAAGCAGGAGGATCTCCACAAATTCAAGGCCTGGGATACATAGTAAGACCTGTCTCAAAACAACAACAATGAATATGCAACTCAGTGAATTTTTGTAAACTAGTCACAAAATTTTGCAACAATTAACTGTCATTTTATTTTACAACATTTTCATTGATCTAAAAAAAAAAAACTGTATCCATTTGCACCTACCCGGTCTTCACTCAGCTGGTAACCACTAGTCTATTTCTATGCATTTGTCTATTCAGGATATTTCATATAAATAGAATCATTTACTAGGTAGCCTTTTGTGACTGGCTTCTTTCATTCTAATGTGTTGTAGCATGAATCAGTAGTCATTTTTTCTTATGAATAGTAATTCCTGTATGTGAACATTGTGTTTATCCAGTCCACATTAATGTATATTTGACTCTTTCCACCTTGGGGGCTATGATGAATAATGCTGCTGTGAATATTGGGTTAGGTTTTCAGGGACACCAGCGTTTCAGTTCCTGGGGTGCATCCCCGCCACTGGAATTGCCAAATTACTTGCTAACTTCGTGTTTAACTTTTTGAGGCACCATCAAGCTATTTTCCAAGGTATCTGCACCATTTTCAGTTCCTACCAGCAATCTATGAGCATCCCACTTTCTCTTCATCCTCAAGAACATTTGTTACTATTTTTTATTATTTTAGCCATCCTTGCGGGGGCAAAGATACCTCACTGTGGTTTTCATTTGCACTTCCTTGACGGTCAGTGAGCTGACCATCTGTTCGTGTGCTTAGTCAGCTACCTGTATGTTTTGGAGAAATACATATTCAAATATATTACTCCATTTTGAATTGAATTAGAGGGGTTTTTTTTGTTTTTTTCTGTCTTTTTGAGACAGGGTCTCTCTGCAGTTCAGGCTGGCCTTGAGCTTACTTTGTAACCCAGGCTGGTCTTGAACACGAAGGATCCTCCTGCCTCAGCCTCCCGAGTGCTGAGATTACAGGCGTGAGCTACCACCCCCGGCTTGAATTAGAGTTTTTATTTAGGATTAGTTATTTATGTATTCTGAATGTAAGTCCCTTATTGGATGCATGATTTGCAAAGATTTTCTCCATTCTATGGGTTATCTTTTCACTTTTTTGGTGGAGGGACACTGAGTAAGAGCCTCCACACTGAGCTGCATCCCCAGCCTTTTAAAAACTTTTTTTTTAAGCTTGAGACAGTGTCTCACTAAGACAAAATGTTGCCAGATAGGGCTCAAATTTGTAATCTTCCTGCCTCAACCTTTCAAAGACTTTTCACTTTCCTGATGCTATCTACAGAATCATACAAGTTTTCAATTTTGGCAGTCCAATTTATCCTTATTTATATATTCTGTTTATTTTGGTCACTTGTACTTATCTAAAATATCATTGCTTAAAACAAGGTAAAAAAGGTTTATTCCTGTTTTCATATGAGAGTTTTATGATTTTAGGCCTGATTTGTTAGTGCACACCTGTAATCCCAGCACTTGGGAGGCTGAGACAGACAGACTACTGTCAGTTTAAGGCCAACCTGGGCTACATAGCGAGTTCGATGCCAGCCAGAAGTACATAATGAGACCCTGTTTCAAAAAAGAAAAGAACAGAAAAGAAAAGAAAAAGAGAAAGAAAAAGTTTTATGGTTTTAGTTCCTATATTTAAGTCTATGGGCCATTTTGAATTACTGTCTTAAAAATATGGTCTGAATAAAGGTCCAACTTCACTTCTGCATGTGGATACACAGTTGCACCAGCACCACTTGTTGAGATCTTTTTTTTTTTTTTTTGGTAATACTTGGTTTAGAGCCTTTGTACAGAGAGCTGTATTGGTGGAATCTTTGTGGCAAGCTGTGTCCCAGCCCTTTTAAAATATTTTATTTTGAGACAGGATCTCAGTAAATTGCTAAATTTTCCAGGCTGGGTTTGAACTTGTGATTTATCTGCCTCAGCCTCTGAGAGTTCTAGCAGAATGCACTGCTACACCTGGATTTTCTTTTTCTCCGTTGCAATATCTTTTTTCCTCCCTTTCTCTCTCTTTCTCTCTCCTTCCTTCCTTCCTTCCTTCCTTCCTTCCTTCCTTCCTTCCTTCCTTCTTTCCTCTCTTTCTTTCTTCCTTTCCTTTTTTGTAGTTGATTGAACCCCGGGCCTTGTGCATACTAGGTAAGTGATCTACCACTAAGCTATAGCCTCAAACCCAAAACTTTATTTTTGTAAAGGTGCTCTGCTTTGAGTGGCGTCAGTGGGAGCTTGCGTTTTCCACACAGCCTAGCCGCTGTTGTCAGCAGTATTGCATGCTAGGAAGAGGGCGTTTTCTCTATGGATAATTAAAACCTTGCTCTAGAGTGTGATAGCTGTGAGCACAGGGCTCAGAGTTTGGTGTACATCAGGCACTTGGGGAAGTTGTTTCACATGGAGATCCTCACGCCCAACTCTAATCTACCACGTGAGAATTTTCCTGCAACATTCTGCCTCTTTCACATGTAGAACCATAAAATATTAGAGACAGAGGAGGTCATTCTAAGTTTACTTAATTTATCTCCCAGTTTTAGATCAGTAATATAGCCAGAAAATGATTGATCTAAACTGTCACTCCCTTATACACCTCAAGACCAGCCTGAGAACTTTGCTTAAACCTACACATCTAAATTCAGAAGCAGTTGTGAGTAATCATTTTTTTTTACTAAAGATTTCATGGGAAGATGGAGAAGAGAATTACATCATATTCAGTTTAATTAGGTCCCCCTCATCTGACTAGCTAGACCTGTTCTCCTTCTAGAAGTTTTCTCCTTGCTACCATATTACTATTCTCCCTTTCTCTTTCTCTAACTAACTTTAGAAATTCTCTTTTCTTCCATTCAGCCAAGGTCTCAAGTTTGTATATTGTACTCACTAAAACAAAAAAGCATAATAGTTACCTAAAAAACAAGGTACTATACTCCTGTAATCTCAGATACTCAGGAGGCAGAGGCAGAAGAATCTTGAGTGTGAAAGCCTGGGCAGTGGAGAGAGACCCTGTCTGAAAACCATAAAATAAAAAAGGCTGGGTATAGCTTACTAGAAAAGCACAACCCTAGCTGCCCTGAGGCCCTGGGTTCAATATCCTGTACTGCTTAAATAAATAAATATTTTAAAAGCAACCAATTATTTTTCCCCAAGCATGCTTCTTGGGAAACTAAGGAGGTATCTCTCTCACCTCATCCCATGGTAATAGAGTCATTTAATAAATAAAAAATATTTCCTGATTGGTTATTAAGAAACCAATGCTAGCCGGGCGTGGTGGCTCACGCCTGTAATCCCAGCACTCAGGAGGCTGAAGCAGGAGGATCATTATGAGTTCGAAACCAGCCTGGGCTACAAAGTGAGCTCAGGGCCAGCCTGAACTGCATAGCGTGACCCTGTCTCAAAAAGACAAAAAAAGAAACAAACCCGATGCTACTAAGCATTTTACAAAATGACTTAATATCATAGCTCAGCAGCAACTCTCTTACAGGATTTTAAGTATGAGTTAAAATCTGGCTTTTTTTTTTTTCTTTGCTGAGGTTGAAACCCAGAGCCTTGAGCTGCTAAGCACAAGGTCTACAACTGAGCCACACCCCCAACCCTAAATCACTTTTGAACCTCTGTACCTCCATTCCTTTGCTGAACAGCACTGTGGGCTAGAACAAGAGGGTGTTGTTATTTTGTTTCTGCAGATGGGAAATCGAGGTACAGTGGCTGAGCGATTCTGGCCTTGACGTATGTATGTGTGGCCTAGGATTGCTTATCTTGAGCAGGATGTGTGCAGCTGTTACCAAACCTCACTGAGAAGTCACAGTGGAAATGTAACCACTGAGGGACACCGCGTGATTCTGGACACCGTAACCTGAGGTCAAGCAGCCGGGACTGAGGCGCGGTGGCTGGTAAGGAACTGGAAAGCCCAGTGGGAGGGGACAGGGAGCTGTTCTCCCATGGGGACGGGGAAGCAATGCCAGTCCTGTAAGGCAGGGTCCTGTTTGGCAAGGGACTTCCGTCCCCAGGCAGGAAAGCGTGACTCACTGGGGTGCTACCACTCGCTAGCACAGTCTCTCCAGCTCTTCCACGTCCCCTCAGCCCAACCCTGGATTTACCCAGGGTCACTTGAATCTGGGCTGGGCTTCTAAGTGCGACTTCCCACAGCCTGAAGAATGTGCTGACAGACATTTCCTCCGGACTATTGTGAATCATATTTTACAGAATGAATGAATAACACTGCATCTGGGTTCTCCCTCGAGTTCGGTTTAGAGTGAGTTTATTCAACAAAAATTTACTGAGTATGTGCCAGGCAGTGGTGGGAACCCTCATGACACGGTCAGATAAGAAGCTTGTTCTCAGAGTGTGCACACACCAATGAGGGGTGACACAAAACAGAAAAGCCAATAATCAATTTTAACCGGCAATAGCGCCCACCTGGGCGCTACTGACTTCCAGCTGTATGCCAGGTGGCGACACCCTCTCGTCTCATCTGCACAGGAAGGAAGCTGAGAAGCTGTAGTTGCCAGGCATGGTGGCACATGTCTGTAATCCCAGCACTCAGGAGAATGAGGCAGGAGAATCACTGTAAATTCGAGGCCATCCTGGGCTACATAGTGGGTTCAAGCCCAGACTGAACTACATGGTGAGGCCCTGTCTCAGAAAGAAGGAGGAAGGGGCTGGGGATTCAGCTCAGTGGCATAAGCACCTGCCTGGCAAGTGCTAGTTTGTGAGTTCGATTCCCAGTACCAAAAAAAAAAAAAAAAGGAGGAGGACGAGAAAGAGGCGGCTACAGCAGCCATACTTGCATGCATCCGCAATCAAAGGGGCTTAAGGAGGCTGAGACAGGAGGATCACAAGTTTAGGTGTAACTTAGCGAGAGTCTATCTCAAAAACAAACAAAAAAAAAAAGGACTGGAGATGTAACTCAGTATGAAGACCTTGGGTTCAATCCCTAGTGCTAGGGGAAAAAACTGCTGGCAAGGACTAGGGGTTGGAGAGGAACAGAACTCTGCACTGAAGAAGGTGACATGCAGGGCTAGATGCAGTATAGTCAGTATGAAAGTTCCTCAAAATACTGAAACTGGAGCCGTCATTTGATCCGGCCCTACCGTTCTTCAGTATATCCCCGAAAGAACTGAAGTCTGCATCCAAGGTAGGCACTTACATAACCACATTTATTGCAGCACATTTACCATAGGTAAGGTGGCCATCAACAGAGGAAAATACAAAGAAAATACAGTGTATCTATTATAAACAATGGAATATTATTTAGCCACAAAGAATAAAATCTTGTCATTTGCAGAAAAAAATGGATGGAACAGGAGGCTGTCGAGTTAAGTAAAATAAGCTGGACTCAGAAAGTCAGATATCACATTTTCTGTCATATGAGGAATCTAGGGAATTTTTTTTTTTTTAACAGATGAGAGGTTTATGAAAGTAGAAGGGAGACTATTAGAAGAGGAAGGGAATCAAGGGAGAGGGAAAAGAAGAGGAAGGGGGATGTGGAGGAAAGTGCAAAGTCTGTTAAATGCATGTAAAAATATTTCAAAAGGAAACTCACTAGTCTGCATACACTAACAAATGAACAGGAAGAAAGAAGGAGGAAGAGGAGGAGGAAGATATAACTCAGCCTCAAGGAATTCAGCATCAAGTGGTTCTGCTGTGGCCTGGCCTGGTCCTCAGGAGGCTCCATGTCAGCGACTAGGCCCCAGCTCCTGCCTCCCTGGCTACTACCTTGCCCTTGTTTCCCAGGCCTGTGGCTATGACCTGATCACCCCATTCATCCTTCCACTTGACAGGCAGTTCCTGAGCTCCCCGGGGAGCCCACCATCCTGTTGAAGGCTGGGGTTCAGAAATGAGTAAGACAAGGGCCCTGCTCCCCAGCCTACAGCCTAGCAGAGGGACACACAAGACTGCCCCTAAGTCCTGCTAGAGAGAAGGCTGGCCCTTGAAGAGGGAATATTTAAACTAGGGATTCCTAATAAATACTTTAATTTCTTTCTTTCCTTCTTTAGGGATTGAGCCTAGGGCCTTTGCACTGAGCTATAGCCTTAGCCTTTTATTAATTTTTATTTTCTAAATTTTTGAGATAGGATCTCACCAAGGCACTAAATTGTTCAGGATGGGGTAGAATTTGCAATCCTCCTCCCTCAGCCTCCCAGAGAGCAGGATGACAGGAGTGCGCCACTAAGATGGGCTTGCTGTTTCTTTACAAAAATGACAGATACTGAAACTTTGGAAACTGCAGAAAACAAAAGGCTTTTATAGCCACCAATAAAGCCACCAGTGATAATAATACATACCCTCCAGTTTCTTTGCCATTTGAGCTTACTTTTAAAGCACAAAAATCTACCATGAGAGTGAAGGCAGAGAAGAGAAAATATTTAACAAAGGCAGCTGCCCTTCGGTTGCCTTTAAAAGCCAAAAATAACAGATGAAGACACAAACATGTATTTGTTTTGGTCACGGAAATGTCACTGGTACCAGTCAGTACGTGACACGTAGTAGTTGTTCAACACATATTTATTAACTGAAAGGAAAACAAAAGAGAAGAAAAAGGAAGATGTAATGGACAGGGTGTGGTGGCACAAGTCTCTGTCGCTCCGCTCGGGCAGCTTGGAAGGCTGACTCAGGAGGATCCTGAGTTCCAGACTTTGGCTCATAAGAAAGGAAGAAAAAGATGGGTCCTTGTCCTCCACTTTCTCTTTGGGAGTGGTGCTGGGATGGAACCCAGGGCCTCCCACATGCTAAGCATGCACTTTTGAAGCAAGTCTAAGGCAGCAACTCCTTGGAGGCTCAGCACCTGCAGAGTTGAACAGAAAGCCTCCTGGGAAGGGGCCACGCCAAGCAGAGGACCCCTGTCACTTGTAGGCAGCAGTGAGAACAGCAAAGACTGACTCCTGTGCTATTCTGGGGTAGAAGGCCTCCGAGGAAAGGCAGGAGCCTGTGAGTGCTGAGGTGTAAGACACAGGGGTGGCTCAGTCTGCAGGATGCAGCCTGAGCCCCAGCCATGACCAGGGACAGCAGATAAGGACCCCACTGCCCACCCCTCCCGGCATGGTGCTCTGGGGAAGTCTCACGGAGACCTGGGGAAGTTCCTGCTAGAGACATTTGAGAGGGTGAGGGAAGGGAAGGGATGTGATTTTCTCCCCTCTTGCTTCTATGCAGGTGACTAGGAGGGGTTTCTTCCCAGGAAAAAGAAAGAGAGGCTGGGGGGGGGGGCTTCTTACCCGGGGCCCCCAGGTACAGTGGCTCAGGCTGAGCACAGCACCAGGCCCCCACACTGCAGGAGGTGACACCCAGGCCTAGATGCACTGCAACCCAAATGAGCCTGGGGGAGCATCTGCGGGCTTCTCAGCACCCTTCAGTTCTCTCCCTCCTCCTCCCCTCCCCCTCCCCCCCTCCCTCTCCTACACTCACTCCAGGTTCAGGCTGGAGCATGCGCACATCCTCCCACTCGCTGGTACCCAGCCCGTGCGCCCCCATGACCTTCTCGATGGCACCCTGTGCTCCCTGAGCTCTCTTCTTTCCCGGTCACTGCAAAGACAAGCTTCTGACGCCCACCCTTCCTTCCCTCTCTGTTCAACTGCAGTGGGGGCGGGGGTGACACTGTGGTGGGCTCTGGGTGGCATCTGCCCTGTGGGTGGGAGAGAGAACAAGACCAAGTTTGGTGTCTGTGCTAGAGTTTGCAGTGTACGACCCAGGGTGCTAGAGACCTGACCCAGGGCCTGGCAAGCGCTCTGCCCCAGACCCAACCCCAGGCCCCCAACACTGCACCATACAAACTTTATTTAACAAAAGTTACCAGGCAAAGTCAGACAGGCCCTTATATTAAGAGGCAGACTGAGCAGAAGTCATTTTATCTCACACACCTCCCAATCCCTTATTCCAGCTCTGCTGCTCTTAGGAATGCTGCTCAGGCACGAGGCGTGACTTACACATTTTTCAAGTGTTCCAGTTACTGCCTCCTCTACACATGGACATAAGACTTGAAAACAACTTCGCTGATGCCCCCCAGACATGCTCCCTGTTCTGCTTCTCTCAGAAGAGGTCATCTAAAGAGAAGAACATGCCATTCAAGCTCGTGATCATGTCCCAAACCCAGCTTGGACTCCTGGACACCAAGTCTCTTCCACTCCTCTTTAGACAGCTGATGGCCTTGGGTCCTTGTTTGGATTGTTCTCTGGATAACATAACGTGCTTATATTTGTAGTGCTGGCTGGCTGACTAGTAGATCTGTTATGGGCCTCCTCCTGTAAGGACAATACTCATCTCTGGCTTCTCTTCTTTGTTTTTAGTTCTAGTGGTCAAAGCCAAGGCCCTGAGCAGCCTAAGCAGGTGTTCTACCCTACACTATCCTTCTCATCCTTTCTCCTTTTTTATACTTTACCAAACCAGCATCTAACTTCTGTTGCCTCTCAAGTTCCAGGAAGAGAGTTCTAAAGGTCAAATTCCCATCTTTCCCATTCTCAGCTACAATAACACTTTCAGCAAACAACATGAAAGAGGGCTGGGGTGTAACCCAGTGACACAGCACTTGTCTAGCATGTGCAAAGCCCTGGATTCTATCCCCAGTATCCTAGTGGGACATCTCCAGGCCTTTTTATTTTTCAAGCCTGAGTCTCTCTAGGTCACTCAGATATGCAGGCTGGGTTCAAACTTGTGATCCTCTTGCCTCAGTTTCCTGGAGAGCTGGGATTTCAGGCATGTGCCATCACACCAGACTAGAGCTTTAGAATAAAATGCTTGTAAAGGACCGCAAATGTATGCATGCTGAAGGCAAAAGAGACAAGCAGTTAACCTACTTGTGTGAATCTTTCTTGTTGCTTCACCAAAGTGTATTTTCATGCAATAAAACTCACCAACTTAAAGTTTACAGTTCAGCATGTTTTGACAAATGTATATAGACATACACCCAACACCACAATCATGATATAAAGTCCAGTAGCCTCTCCAATACCCTCATGACCCCCCCCTTTTTTTTTTTTTTGTACTGGGGATCGAACTCACAACCTTGCACTTGCCAGGTAGGTGCTTAATCCACTGAGCTAAATCCCCAGCCCCCATGACCTCTAATTAATCAATCACTCCCCTCCAATCTCCATCCCCAGGCAACAACTCATTTGCCCTCTATGATTCTGTGTTTCTGCCTTTTCACAGAACCACCCATTTTGTAATCTTCTGTGCCTCATTTCTTTTACTTCACATAATGTTTTTAAGATTCATCCATGTTGTGCATGTGTCAGTAGTCTGTTCCTTTTCATCGATATGTAGAATTCCATTGAATGAGTTTACCTTAAATTGTTTATCCATTCATCAACTCACAGACACATTATGTTGTTTCTGGGCTTTTGTTTTTTTGAGACAAGGTCTTATTATGTATGGTAGGCAATGGAGTTATGACTGGCCAGGCATACGAACAACTTAGGTTACAACCTGATTTTTAGTTTTAATTTACAGTCAAAGTCTTGAGTTTTGACCCAAATGCTAGATGCTTGTGTGACAGTAAACAAAGACTCAAGATGCTAGAAAAGCTTATGTGAGCCTACATAAGTGTCAGTCTGAGCCCAGTGCATGTGTTTGTGGACATGATTTCAGGCAATGCTTTACATAATCAGTACAATTACTGTGATCAGAATGGCCCCAAAAAAGTTAGAAAAGAAGCTAAGGGAAGGGAAAGAAAGCAACCACAATAGAAAAGAACAGTGTTAAAGACAAACAGACCACCTTAGACCAGTTTTTAGACCCAGTGAGCCACAAGCAAGTCCTGGTGGGCCACAGACTCTCCCAAGGAGAGAAAGGGCAGCAGAGAGCCAGATCCCCGATATTCTTACAGAAGGGGACAATCTTTCCAAACAGTAACCACCATCCATGTCATCCGCCCTTCCTGCAAGCCAGAGATGTCAACTCAAGTGGTGAGAAAAGTATGAAATTATTGTTTCTGGTAAACTGGGCCCATTGTATAACTTTTTGTTGAATACACTAGGAAAATTATTGGTATTTCTGGTAAAATACACACATTATACAACCCTTTTTTATTATGAAAAGGTTAATTAAGGGGTGCTTTGGGAGGTTTGGAATGCCTTATGAGTATTCCATTATTTCTTATGGGAAAAAGTCTTGATTTATAACCAACTTGATTTAGTTGTAAATCAGCCCATACAAACGAGTTGAGTCCATAAGTCAAGGGTCCACACTACTCTGGGCTGGTCTGGAACTCATTGCATAGTACAGGCTGCCTCTACTTGCAAACATCCACCTGCCTCAGTCTCCCAAGTGCTGCGATTACAGGCATACACCACCATGGCCAGCATATTTCTGGGTTTTTAGATATGAAAAAGTTCTTCTAAACCGGGCCTTTTGTTATGTTGTTACAGTACTGTATATTGAAAATTCTATCCTTTCTCTGTTTGAATTGCACTTTTTTGAGGGGGTGGTAAGACAAGATCTTACTATGTGGTCCAGGCAAGCCTCAAACTTAAAATATTCCTTCCTCAGCCTCCCAAGCAAAACATTAATTAATCTTATGACTTAGAATTGTGTGTTTCTGTGGTCTATTCTGTCCTCTTGATCTATATCGGGGGACAGTACACAACACCGGTTTTGTAGTTAGAAGTTTGTTAAAATACAGGCAGCCACACTGATCCACACCTACATTGCCTGTGGCTTTTCTGTGCTGCCCAGACTTGCCTTGAATTCATTTCCTCAGGAGTATCACTGTGCCTAGCAAAGGGGGTTGATTTTTTTTTTTAATATCCACTTTCATGTGTTGCTGATATGTAAAAATACACACATGCGAGCTGGGTGTGGTGGCACACACCTGTAATCCAGCACTCAGGAGGCACAGTCAAGAGGATCCTTGTGAGTTCGAGACCAGCCTGGGCTGCATAGTTGGGTGCACTGGTATTTGTTGCATATATATTTATGATTGTTGTCTCTTCCTCTTGGATTGTTCCCTTTTCAAGGATATAGCAACCTCCTTTATCTGTCTTAATCAGCCTTGGCTTGAAATTCACCTAGAATAGCTATCCCCCTTTTTTTTTTTTTCTGGGTTCCTGTTCCATGGAGTATTGTTTTCCATCCTTTGACTTTCAGTCTATGAATTTCTCTTTGAATTATATGTGTTTATGTGTTATATGCGGTATATTGTTGGACCTTGCTTTTTGATCCATTCTGCCAGTCCATGTCTTTTGACTGGTGGATTAAGACCATTAACATTGATGGTTAAAACTGAAATGTGCTGACTTATCCTTGTCATGTTATTTTCCTATTGTTGGTGCTTTCCCTTTTTCCCCCCTTCTTCTAATTCTTTGCCTTCCCTGGTGGATTCCTTCTGTTGGGGTTCATGGAGTTGTAGTCCTTATTATCTCTTTTTAGAATGTCCTTCAGAACATTTTGGAGTGCTGGTTTGGTGGTCATAAATTTCCTCAGATGCTCTTTGTTTCTCCATAATTTTGAAAGATAGTTTTTCAGGATGCATCAGTCTGGGTTGAAAGTTGTTTTCCTTTAGAAGTTGGAGTACCTCATTCCAATCTCTTCTTGGCTTGAGAGTTTGTGGTGAGAAATCAGCTGTAATTTAGATGGGCTTTCATTTATAGGTGATTTGTTTATTTTCTCTAACAGCTTTTAGGATTCTATTCTTGTGTTGAATTTCTGGAATCTTGACTATGATATGCCTGGTTGTAGATTTTTTTGATCATTGCTAATTGGAGTTCTATATGCCTCATTTGTCAGGATGTCAAATTCTCTTTCTCTACCAGGAAGGTTTTCTGTCATGATGTCTGTGAACATTTCTTTAATGTTATTTGTGGTTTCTCCTGCTTATTCATTGACTGCAACTAATGTTAAGTTATTCTTCTTTGTCTCATCTAGCAACTGCTGGATTGATTTCTCATGGTCCCTTGCTATTTTTGAGAAATTTTTCTCTTCCTAGTCTCTAACTGCAAGCCTGTCTTCAATATCTGAGATCCTCAGATCCAGTCCTCACAGTGACCTAATGTGCTTTAAATATTTTCTTTTTTAAAAATCTGTTTTATTTCAAGGATAAAAAGAAAAAAGAAAAAGGAGAAGGAAAAGAAGAGGAGGAGGAGGAAGATGAGGAGGAGGAGGAGGAAAAAGAGGAGGAGGAAGACTATAACAAAATTTCAAAACATATCAGAGTGCTGTGAATATTTGCAGTGGAATTTTATTCTGGATATCTGCTTGAATCTGCTTTATGGATTCCATTTCTTTCCTATGCTGATCTTCCCTAATTTTCATAAGCTCATCTATTTTTTTGTCTGTGTCTGCTCCAGTATCACTGAGCATGGTATTTTGGTAATCTCTGTATTATCTAAGAGACTGTTTCTGATTTCATTTTTTCCAGAGCCTCATTCATTTGCTTTGTTGTTACCTCTTCAGAGAGACCTGGT